>JAZHYW010011753.1:0-16052 GCA_037355805.1 Ixodes ricinus
ATCATCACATTCCCTGGTGGACCGCTTCAAAATCATGCCTCTGTCGGCTTGATTAGGCTTTAAACCATGGTGGGCATACTTATATCAATCTCGGTCATTAGATAAACAGTTGGACCTTTTCGGAATCAAGCCTCAGGAGTCCCGAAAGAGAGAAGATCTATCGACTTGCTGAGGCATTGAATCATGGCGGGCATGATTAAATCAATCTCGGTCTTCAGATAACCGGATGAACCGCTTCAGAATCACGCCTCAGGAGGTCCGAACGAGAGGAGCCCTTTCGGCTTGATTAGGCGTTGATCCATGGCGGGCACGACCTGTTCGTTTCCTTAGCCGTTGAACCATGGCGGGCGTGATTAAATCAATCTTGGTCATCAGATTGCCTGTTGGACCGCTTCAGAATTAAGCCTAAGGAGACCCAAACCAGAAAAAAACCTCCAGGACTGCAAGGCGTTGAACCATAGCGGGCATGATTGTATCAATCTCGGTCATCAGATAACCGGTTGGACCCTTTCAGAATCAAACCTCAAGAGGTCCGAACGAGAAAAAAATCGGACTGCTTATGGGGTGAACCATGGCGGGCATGACTAAATCAATTTCGGTCTTCAGATAACCAGTTGGACCGCTTCAGGATCAAGCCTCAGAAGGCCCGAACGAGAAAAATTTGACGGATTGCTTAGGCGTTCAACCCTGGCGGGCATGACTAAATCAATTTCGGTCTTCAGATTACCGGTTGGACCGCTTCAGAATCAAGCCTCAGAGGCCCGAACGAGAAAAATCTGTCGGACAGCATAGGCGTTGAACCATGGCGGGCATGACTAAATCAATTTCGGTCTTCAGAATCAAGCCTCAGGAGGTCCGAAAGACAAAAATCTATAGGACTACTTAGGCGTTGAGCCATGGCGGCCATGACTAAATCAATTTCGGTCTTCAGATAACCAGATGGACCGCTTCAGAATCACGCCTCGGGACGTCCGAACGAGAGGAGTCCTGTCGGCTTGATTAGACGTTGAACCATGGCGGGAATGAGTAAATCAATCTCGGTCATCAGAACACTGGTTGGACCGCTTCAAAATCAAGCCTCAGGAGTCCCGAACGAAAAAAGGTCTGTCCTTTTGCTCAGGCGTTGAGCCACAGTGGACCTGATTAAATCAATCCCGGTCATCAGATAACCGGTTGGCCAGCTTCAGAATCAAGCCTCAGGAGTCCCGAACGAAAAAAGGCCTGTCCTTTTGCTCAGGCCTTGAACCATGGCGGATTTCATTAAATCAACCCCGGTCATCAGATTATCGGTTGGACAGCCTCAGAATCAAGCCTCAGGAGTTCCGAACGAAAAAAAGGCCTGTCCTTTTGCTCAGGCGTTGAAGCATGGCGGACCTGATTAAATCAATCCCGGTCATCAGATAACCGGTTGGACAGCTTCAGAATCAAGCCTCCAGGAGTCCCGAACGAAAAAGGCCTGTCCTTTTGCTCAGGCATTGAACCATGGCGGACCTGATTAAATCAACCCCGGTCATCAGATTATCGGTTGGACAGCTTCAGAATCAAGCCTCAGGAGTCCCGAACGAAAAAAGGCCTGTCCTTTTGCTCAGGCGTTGAACCATGGCGGACCTGATTAAATCAACCCCGGTCATCAGATTATCGGTTAGACAGCTTCAGAATCAAGCCTCAGGAGTTCCGAACGAAAAAGGCCTCTCCTTTTGTCTCAGGCGTTGAACCATGGAAGACCTGATTAAATCAATCCCGTTCATCAGATAACAGGTTGGACAGCTTCAGAATCAAGCCTCAGGAGTCCCGAACAAAAAAGGCCTCTCCTTTTGCATAGGCGTTGAACCAATGCGGACCTGATTAAATCAATCCCGGTCATCAGATAACCGGTTGGACAGCTTTAGAATCAAGCCTCAGGAGTCGCGAACGAAAAAAAAGGCCTGTCCTTTTGCTCAGGCGTTGAACCATGGCGGTCTGTATTAAATCAATCCCGGTCATCAGATAACCGGTTGGACAGCTTCAGAATCAAGCCTCAGGAGTCCTGAACAAAAAGGCCTCTCCTTTTGCATAGGCGTTGAACCAATGCGGACCTGATTAAATCAATCCCGGGCATCAGATAACCGGTTGGACAGCTTCAGAATCAAGCCTCAGGAGTCGCGAACGAAAAAAAGGCCTGTCCTTTTGCTCAGGCGTTGAACCACGGAAGACCTGATTAAATCAATCCCGGTCATCAGATAACCGGTTGGACAGCTTCAGAATCAAGCCTCAGGAGTCCCGAACAAAAAAGGCCTCTCCTTTTGCATAGGCGTTGAACCAATGCGGACCTGATTAAATCAATCCCGGTCATCAGATAACCGGTTGGACAGCTTCAGAATCAAGCCTCAGGAGTCGCGAACGAAAAAAAGGCCTGTCCTTTTGCTCAGGCGTTGAACCATGGCGGACCGGATTAAATCAATCCCGGTCATCAGATAACCGGTTGGACAGCTTCAGAATCAAGCCTCAGGAGTCCCGAACAAAAAGGCCTCTCCTTTAGCATAGGCGTTGAACCAATGCGGACCTGATTAAATCAATCCCGGTCATCAGATAACCGGTTGGACAGCTTCAGAATCAAGCCTCAGAGTCGCGAACGAAAAAAAAGGCCTGTCCTTTTGCTCAGGCGTTGAACCACGGAAGACCGGATTAAATCAATCCCGGTCATCAGATAACCGGTTGGACAGCTTCAGAATCAAGCCTCAGGAGTCCCGAACAAAAAAGGCCTCTCCTTTTGCATAGGCGTTGAACCAATGCGGACCTGATTAAATCAATCCCGGTCATCAGATAACTGGTTGGACAGCTTCAGAATCAAGCCTCAGGAGTCGCGAACGAAAAAAAAGGCCTGTCCTTTTGCTCAGGCGTTGAACCATGGCGGACCGGACTAAATCAATCCCGGTCATCAGATAACCGGTTGGACAGCTTCAGAATCGAGTCCTCAGGAGTCCCGAACAAAAAGGCCTCTCCTTTTGCATAGGCGTTGAACCAATGCGGACCTGATCAAATCAATCCCGGTCATCAGATAACCGGTTGGACAGCTTCAGAATCAAGCCTCAGGAGTCGCGAACGAAAAAAGGCCTGTCCTTTTGCTCAGGCGTTGAACCATGGAAGACCTGATTAAATCAATCCCGGTCATCAGATAACCGGTTGGACAGCTTCAGAATCAAGCCTCAGGAGTCCCGAACAAAAAGGCCTCTCCTTTTGCATAGGCGTTGAACCAATGCGGACCTGATTAAATCAATCTCGGTCATCAGATAACCGGTTGGACAGCTTCAGAATCAAGCCTCAGGAGTCGCGAACGAAAAAAAGGCCTGTCCTTTTGCTCAGGCGTTGAACCATGGCGGACCGGATTAAATCAATCCCGGTCATCAGATAACCGGTTGGACAGCTTCAGAGTCAAGCCTCAGGAGTCCCGAACGAAAAAGGCCTGTCCTTTTGCTCAGGCGTTGAACCATGGTGGACCTGATTAAATCAATCCCGGTAATCAGATAACCGGTAGGACAGCTTCAGAATCAGCCTCAGGAGTCCCGAACGAAAAACGGCCTGTTCTTTTGCTCAGGCGTTGAACCATGGCGGAACTGATTAAATCGATCCCGGTCATCAGATAACCGGTTGGACAGCTTCAGAGTCAAGCCTCAGGAGTCCCGAACAAGAAAAAACCTGTCTTACTGTTTAGGCGTGATTAACTCAATCTCGGTCATCACATTCCCTGGTGGACCGCTTCAGAATCATGCCTCTGGCGGCTTGATTAGGCTTTGAACCATGGTGGGCATAATTAAATCAATCTCGGTCATCAGATAACCAGTTGGACCGCTTCAGAGTAAAGCCTCAGGGGTCCCGAAAGAGAGAAGATCTGTCGGCTTGCTGAGGCATTGAATCATGACGGGCATGATTAATTCAATCTTGGTCTTCAGATAACCGGATGAACCGCTTTAGAATCACGGCTTAGGTGTCCCGAATGAGAGAAGACTTGTCGGATTGATTTGGCGTTGCACCATGGCGAGCACGATCAAATAAACTCGGTCATCAGGTAACCGGTTGGAGAGATTCAGAATCAAGCCTCAGGAGTCCCGAACCAGAAAAGACCTGTCCTTTTGCTTAGGCGTTGAACCAAGGTGGGCATGATTAAATCAATCTCTGTCATCAGATAACCGGTTCGACCGCTTCAGAATCACCGCTGAGGAGACCCGAACGAGAGAAGACATGTCGGCTTGATTATGCGTTTAACCATGGCGGGCATGATAAAATCCATCTCGGTCATCAGATAACTGGTTGGACCTTCAGAATCAAGCCTCAAGAGGCCCGAGCGAGAGAAGACCTGTCCTTTTGCTTGAGCGTTGAACCATGGCGGGCATGATTAAATCAATCTCGGTCATCCGATAACTGGTTGGACCGCTTCGTAATCACCCCTCAGGAGGCCCTAGCGAGAGAAGACCCGTCCTTTTGTTGAGGCGTTGAACCATGGCGGGCATGATAAAATCGATCTCCGTCATCAGATAACTGGTTGGATCGCTTCAGAATCAAGCCTCAGCAGGCCTGAGCGAGAGAAGACCTGTCCTTTTGCTTAGGCGATGCACCATGGCGGGCATGATTAAATCAATCTCTGTCATCAGATAACTGGTTGGACCGCTTCAGAATCAAGCCTCAAGAGGCCCGAGCGAGAGAAGACCTGTCCTTTTGCTTAGGCGTTGAACCATGGCGGGCATGAATAAATCAATTTCGGTCATCACATAACTGGTTGAACCGCTTCAGAATCACCCCTCAGGTGGCCCGAGCGAGAGACCTGTCCTTTTGCTTAGGCGTTGAACCAAGGCGGGCATGATTAAATCAATCTTGGTCATCAAATAACCGGTTGGACCGCTTCAGAATCACCCCTCAGGAGATCAGAACGAGAGAAGACATGTCGGCTTGATTATCCGTAGAACCATGGCGGGCATCATAAAATCAATCTCGGTCATCAGATAACCGGTTAGACCGCTTCAGAATCAAGCCTCAGGAGGCCCGAACGAGAGAAGACCTGTCCTTTTGCTTAGGCGTTGAACCATGGCGGGCATGACTAAATCAATCTCGGTCATCAGATAACTGGTTGGACCGCTTCAGAATCACTCCTCAGGAGACCCGAACGAGAGAAGACATGTCGGCTTGATTATGCGTTGAACCATGGCGGACATGATTAAATCAATCTCGGTCATCAGATAACCGGTTTGACCGCTTCAGAATCACGCCTCAGGAGGCCCAAACGAGAGACCTTTGGTTTGATCAGGCGTTGAACCATTGCGGGCATGATGAAATCAATCTCGGTCATTGAATAACCGTTTGGACAGCTTCAGAATCAAGCCTGAGGTGGCCTGAACGAGAAAAGACCTGTCGGCTAGATTAGGCGTTGAACCATGGCGGGCATGATTAAATCAATCTCGGTCATCAGATAAATGGTTGGACAGCTTCAGAATCAAGCCTTAGGTGTTCTGGACGAGAGAAGGCCTGTCGGCTTGATTAGGTGTTGGACCAAGGCGGACGTGATTAAATGAATCTCGGTAACCAAATAACCGGTGGGACCGCTTCAGAATCAAGCCTCAGGAGGCCCGAACGAGAAAAACCTGCGAGACTGCTTAGGCTTTGAACCATGGCGGGCATAATTAAATCAATCTTGGTCATCAGATAACCGGTTGGACCGCTTCAGAATCATGCCTCAGGAGACCCGAACGAGCGAAGACATGTCGGCTTGATTAGGCGTTGAACCATGGCGGGCATGATTAAATCAATGTCGGTCATCAGATAACCGGTTGGACCGCTTTTGTATCAAGCCTCAGAACGCCCGAACGAGAGAAGACCTGTCCTTTTGCTTAGGAGTTGAACCATGGCGGGCATGATAAAATCAATCTCGGTCATCAGATAACTGGTGGCACCGCTTCAGAATCAAGCCTCAGGAGGACTGAGCGAGAGAAGACTTGTCCTTTTGCTTAGACGTTGAACCATGGTGGCCATGATTAAATCCATCTCGGTCATCAGATAACTGGTTGGACCGCTGCAGAATTACCCCTCAGGAGGCTCGAGCCAGAGAAGACCTGTCCTTTTGCTTAGGCATTGCACCATGGCGGGCATGATTAAAGCAATCTCGGTCATCAAATAACCGGTTGAACCGCTTCAGAATCAAGCCTCAGGAGGCCCAAGCGAGAGAAGACCTGTCCTTTTGCTTAGGCGTTGAACCATGGCGGGCATGTTAAAAACAATCTCGGTCATCAGATAACTGGTTGGACCGCTTCAGAATCAAGCCTGATGAGGCCCGAGCGAGAGAAGACCTGTCCTTTTGCTTAGAAGTTGAACCATGGCGGGCATGATTAAATCATTCTCGGACATCAGATAACCGGTTGGACCGCTTTAAGTAACGGCTTAGGTGTCCCAAACGAGAGAAGGCATATCGGCTTGATTATGCGTTGCACCATGGCGAGCACGATTAAATCAAACTCGGTCATCAGGTAACCGGTTGGAGAGATTCAGAATCATGCCTCAGGAGTTCTGAACGAGAAAATACCTGTCCTTCTGCTTTGGCGTTGAACCAAGGTTGGCATGATTAAACCAATCTCGGTCATCAGATAACTGGTTGGACCGCTTCAGAATATCCTCGGGAGGCCCGAGCGAGAAAATACCTGTTTTTTGCTTAGGCAATGAACCATGGCGGGCATGATTAACTCAATCTCGGACATGAGATAACCGGTTGGACCGCTTTAGAATCACGGCTTAGGTGTCCCGAACGAGAGACGACATGTCGGCTTGAATATGCGTTGAACCGTGGCGGGCATGATTAAATCAATCTTGGTCACCAGATAACCAAATTGACCGCTTCCAGAATCACGCCTCAGGAGGACCGAACGAGAGACCTTTCGATTTGGTTAGGCGTTGAACCATTGCGGGCATGATTGAATCAATGTCGTTCATCAAATAACCATTTGGACAGCTTCAGAATCAAGCCTCGAGGCGGCCTGAACGAGTGAAGACCTGTCGGCTAGAATTAGGCGTTGGACCATGGCGGGCATGATTAAATTAATCTCGGTCATCAGATAAATGGTTGGACAGCTTCAGAATCAAGTCTTAGGTGTTCCGAAGGAGAAGGCCCGTCGGCTTGATTAGGTGTTGGACCATGGCGGACGTGATTAAATGAATCTCGGAGTCAACTTTCTTGAGCGGGTGGGCGCGTCCTTGGTCCGGATGGTGACGACCGATGATGGTGTTCGCCCGATGATGAAGCCCCCGGGAAGTCGAATAAGAAAAAAAAACTAAAAGTTGTTCGATCCCGCTGGACACATTACGACGTTGGTTGGTTTACTGATGGCCAGTGTGGCCACGTTTATTTTAAAACAAAACGACGACAAGTCAACGGTAACTTACAATACAAAACTCCCAAGATATAAAACCCATACTTTAGTCCCCAGTCTCAAGAGCCGAATCCTCCAGAATCCTCTCGGCAGCCCTTTTCTAGACTCGTAGGGGCCTCCTTTCCCTCCAGAGACGGACCAATCACTTCAAATTTGTCCATTGTCACGTGGTACACTCTTACCCAATGATCAGCGAGCTGTCAACGTGACCGCTCCAACCGTCAAATCCAAATTCCTTCTAGAGTCAGTCTCTGCTTTAGTTGCCGCCTAGCTGGCGCCAGACAGTTAAGTTATTGCGTCGACTAAAAGCGAAGTTTCTACACTAAGCGGCGAAATACGCCGGACACAAGCACACCCGCTTAAAAGCCACAAGCGCGGACAGAAGTACCGCTGTTCCGACCGCCTCCAAACTGAAACCCGATCCGTTTGTTAACGACCGGGGTCCGACTCGTCTTTGCCGAGCCTCGTCCGCGGCTGCTCGAAGCCTCCGCGCGCGGGGCGGAAGACCACTTCCCGTTCATGTTCCCCCGCGAGCGCAAAACAAACGCCCGAACATGCAGACACACACATAGGCAGATAAAAAAAACAACAATGCCGACGCAACTGTAGAAAGATAAACTTTTCTAAAACAAATCTTACTTATTCCTAACAAAATCCTTCGTTACTTAACACCTCCCCACCAAGAATGTTGCAAGTACACTTGCTGTTCGCGCAACATCTGTCCCCCTTTCCGAGACAGACGCGTAGCATACACACACAAACACAACAACAAAGGATCTACACCCCTCGCAAAAAGACCTGTTGAGCGACAGAGAAAACAAACAAAACAAACAAACACAGCCCGGTGAGACCCAAACCCGCACGTTCCAGATTCCACCATGACCAATATTTATATAAAGCAAAAAAAAAAAAAACAGGAAAAACTGTGGCCGCAAGCAACCAACTCCAAAATCGAACAGAAAAAAAAAGGTTTGCTATACTATTACCTAGCCTATACCCGAATCTGTTTCTCCACGCCTGCGAGTCCCCGTCGTCTCAAGTGTCTCGCGCGACCGAGGCAAAGGCGCTGCCCCTGCACCCAGACACGCGGAGGCCGGTCTGTTCCCAGAGTCCACGGCTCTATGCGCTAATCCAGGGCAGTTCTGCTTAAGGTGCCCCAGCCTCCCACACGAAAAGCACCCTGGCGGTCGAGGTTCCCCAACCCTTCGCTGGTCGCATCCAACTTCCGCAGGCCCACCCCGCATGTTCACCTGTGGCCTCTCGGCTGTTTTCTCGGGCTTCCAGTTTCGACCGTGCGTACTCTCCTCGAATTTCTCAGCAAGTTCCGCTACCTCCTTTGGCCTAAGCCATTCTTTGGTTTCGTTCTGAAGGACGTAGGCCCGGGCATCATCCGGCATGACATGCTTCAGCCGATCTGAAATGATCAGCTGCCGTAGATCATCTAGTGTTTCTACTTTGCGGCTCTCCATGTAGTACCCAAACATGGTATTCAGATCGGTAGAGAACTGTGCCCACGACTCCTCCTCTTGTTTGCGCGCGACATGAAACCTCCGCTTATACTCATCCGGAGTCATCCTGAGCTCGCCGAGGATAACATCTCGTAGCTCCTTGTACGGCAATACCCGTCCCTCAGCTCTGTTTGCCACAACGGCACTCGCCTTCTCGTTTAGAAAAGGCAAGAGGATTGCCCCGTGTAGATCCTGTGGAACCTCACAACTCGCCAGCATTGTTTCAGCGCCTTTAAACCATGCAGGCACCAATGTGTCCGTCTCGGGCATTGGCGCCAGCACCGCGCGTAGCTCCTTTGCATACCGTCCGACTCCCCCGTACCTCGAGTGCTCTCTTCATGAGGCTGCCCCGTTATTTTGAGCTGCTCTAGTTTTATTTTCTCGAGTTCTATCTTTAGTCTCATGAGTGTTATCTCAGCACTAAGGTCATCCGAATCCGGTGGCTGCCCTCCCCCACTGGTGCCAGCGTCTGGTTCCGAGTCGGCGCCACTGAGGGAAGACCCTGGGGTCTTCGATCTAGTCTCTCTGGTCATGGTGAGCCTCGGAGAAAACGGGAATGGGACTCACCCACTGTCGTTTGGCAAAAATCCAATTAGCTGCTCCTCCAGTCGCCGCCACCCACTTGCCGCAGTGTCCCCACTCGGCCTGGCGATCGTGCCCGTCGTCTGGAAGCCTCGGTTCCTTCTCCGTTCACCGAGAAGAAGAAAAAATCACAAAAACGCACAATTTCCCGGCACCACAACGAAGGTCAGCACTGCAGCGACGATCTCGTCTCTCCTCTTGAGGCCTGCCCAAGATACTCTGTCGCCGCTCGCTGGGGATGCTTCGCCGGTCCGCAGGTGAAGCCACAGGCCGTCCTGTTCTCCGACGTAGATGACGCCCAGGACCACCTGTCAGCTGCCACCACTCCTTTTGGGTAACTGTACCCCCCGGGCTTCTCACGTAGATATTGCCACGGTCCTCACTCCGGCAGGAGCGAGCCTTGTCCGCAGTCCAGCAGACGCCACGACTCTTTTGGGTAACTGTACCCCCGGGCTTCTCACGTAGATGTTGCCACGGTCCTCACTCCGGCAGGAGCGACCCTTGTCTGCAATCCAGCAGACGGGACCCTTGTCCGCAGTCCAGCAGACGCGACCCTTGTCAGCAATCCAGCAGACGAAACACTTGTCGCATAGAGCCCAGGTACGCTCCGCCTGCCTCCGTTGATGTCGTCGCCTTCGCTCACCACCCGTCGCAGGAAGTCAGCAGGATCCTGTCGACTGCGCCAGTCAACTTTCCGTAGGGAGGGTGGCCGGTCAGTCAGGTGATGGTGACGACCGATGATGGTGTTCGCCCGATGAGAAGTCCCCCGGGAAGTCGAATAAGAAAAAAAAACTAAAAGTTGTTCGATCCCGCTGGACACATTACGACGCTGGTTGGTTTACGATGGCCAGTGTGGCCACGTTTATTTTAAAACAAAACGACGACAAGTCAACGGTAACTTATAATACAAAAGTCCCAAGATATAAAACCCATACTTTAGTCCCCAGTTTCAAGAGCCGAATCCTCCAGAATCCTCTCGGCAGCCCTTTTCTAGACTCGTAGGGGCCTCCTTTCCCTCCAGAGACGGACCAATCACTTCAAATTTGTCCATTGTCACGTGGTACACTCTTACCCAATGATCAGCGAGCTGTCAACGTGACCCTCCAACCGTCAAATCCAAATTCCTTCTAGAGTCAGTCTCTGCTTTAGCTGCCGCCTGGCTGGCGCCAGACAGTTAAGTTATTGCGTCGATTAAAAGCGAAGTTTCTACACTAAGCGGCGAAATACGCCGGACACAAGCACACCCGCTTAAAAGCCACAAGCGCGGACAGAGGTACCGCCGTTCCGGCGCTCCAAACTGAAACTCAATCCGTTTGTTAACGACCGGGGTCCGACTCGTCTCTGCCGAGCCCCGTCCGCGGCTGCTCGAAGCCCCCTCCCGCGCGCGGGGGCGGAAGACCACTTCCTGTTCATGTTCCCCCGCGAGCGCAAAACAAACGCCCAAACATGCAGACGCACACATAGGCAGATAAAAAAAAACAATGCCGACGCAGCTGTAGAAAGATAAACTTTTCTAAAACAAATCTTACTTATTCCTAACAAAATCCTTCGTTACTTATCACTCGGTTCCAACAACCGGTGGGTCCGCTTCAGGATCAAGCTGCAGGAAGCCCGGACGAGAAAAATCTTGCCGGACTGCTTTGGCTTCGAACCATGGTGGGCATTGTTAAGATCAACCTCGGCCATCAAATAGCCGGATGGACCGACTTAGAATCACGTGCTTAGGTGCCCCGAACGAGAGAAGACATGATCGGCTCGAGTATGCGTTGAACCACTAGCGTAATTAAAGCGGTCCTCTGACACGCTCGTAAGCAAATATTTTTTTTACTGCTGTTCGTTGAAAGCAGCGGCATATCAGGACATTACAAAAAAAATTGTTTCACTATAGAGTTGCGTAGTTGTTTTTATAAAAAATAAAAATACGAGGCCCAATTCAAAGTTCCCGCCGTGCACTGTGACGTAACAGTGTACCGCAAGGTGTCGGGGCGGTCAGAAGGGAAGCATCGCCGGAAGTCACGTGAGTTGTATCCCTCCTCGTGCTTACCGCGAGCGCGTGTAATATTTTTTTTTAAATATTTTTGTTATTCTCCGCATCTCCACGAGCGATCCAAGCAGACAAGGTTTCGTTTATTTGCTTTTCATCGCTTAATGTTGCTGTAAAGGTAGAAGAAGCGGAGTCAGTGAATTGACGTGATCAACTACAATGCCAAGAAGGTGCTGTGTGAGGGACTGTCCCGGTATTTCAGCAACTGAAGAAGAGATCATCACTGCGTGCATTTCCGAGAGACATACATCGGCCGCATGTGCACCTAGTAAACAAGTTCTACTCATGTTCTAGACAAAATACGTACTTTGTGCTCGACGTTTACTTGTACTTGGTACACAAACCAGTTCGTATTCTTTAGACGGCAGGCATCTTTAGCCTGGAGAGTATCCGATGATTCAACGACCTCGGTGTCTGAACCTTCAGCAATGCGATCGGGCGTGTCGTATGCTAGCAATCCTAATTTCTGCGAGCGTTCTAAAATTGTTTTTCAAAACTTGATAGCTTGTTTTGCGCCCAGTATAGCCCTGTATCATCGGACTGACGGCATGCACTCGTACACTGGCTTGTACTCGCAACGCTTTCATCATTGACCTCAATCACGTCGATCCACTGACTCTTTGTCCTCAAATTTTACAGCACGCAAACTAACCAACGGTGCGGCGATAAAGAGCTAGTGGAACTGAAACTTCGTTTTCTACGATCGCTCGTACGAAGAGCAGAATAAAAAAAAATAAAAAAATCTTAGGCACGGTCGCGGAGAGCACGAGGAGTGAAACTCACGTGACTTCCGGTGAACCCACTTTTAGTGACGTAGGTCGATGCCTCCCTTCTGACCGCCCCGACACCTTGCGGTACACTGTTACGTCACAGTGCACTGGCGGGAACTTTGAATTGGGCCTCGTATTTCTATTTTTTATAAAAAAACTACGCAACTCTATAGTGAAACAATTTTTTTGTAATGTCTTGATATGCCATTTCAACGAATAGCATTAAAAAAGAAATTTTTTTGGCGTGTCAGAGGCGCGTCTAAATCGATCTCGGTCATCAGATAACCGGTTGGACCGCTTCAGAATCACAGCCTCAGGAGGCCCGAACGAGAGAAGACCTGTCCTTTTGCTTAGGCGTTGAACCATGGCGGGCATGATAAAATCAATCTCGGTCATCAGATAACATGGTTGGACCGCTTCAGAATCACCCTCAGGAGGCCCGAACGAGAGAAGACATGTCGGCTTTGATTATAGGCGTTGAACCATGGCGGGCATGATTAAATCAATCTCGGTCATCAGATAACCGGTTGGACCGCTTCAGAATCAAGCCTCAGGAGGCCCGAGCGAGAGAAGACCTGTCCTTTTGCTTAGGCGTTGAACCATGGCGGGCATGATAAAATCAATCTCGGTCATCAGATAACTGGTTGGACCGCTTCAGAATCAAGCCTCAGGAGGCCCGAGCGAGAGAAGACCTGTCCTTTTGCTTAGGCGTTGAACCATGGCGGGCATGATTAAATCAATCTCGGACATCAGATAACCGGTTGGACCGCTTTAGAATCACGGCTTAGGTGTCCCGAACGAGAGAAGACATGTCGGCTTGATTATGCGTTGCACCATGGCGGGCATGATTAAATCAATCTCGGTCATCAGATAACTGGTTGGACCGCTTCAGAATCAAGCCTCAGGAGGCCCGAACGAGAGAAGACCTGTCCTTTTGCTTAGGCGTTGAACCATGGCGGGCATGATTAAATCAATCTCGGTCATCAGATAACTGGTTGGACCGCTTCAGAATCAAGCCTCAGGAGGCCCGAGCGAGAGAAGACCTGTCCTTTTGCTTAGGCGTTGAACCATGGCGGGCATGATTAAATCAATCTCGGTCATCAGATAACTGGTTGGACCGCTTCAGAATCAAGCCTCAGGAGGCCCGAGCGAGAGAAGACCTGTCCTTTTGCTTAGGCGTTGAACCATGGCGCGCATGATTAAATCAATCTCGGTCATCAGATAACTGGTTGGACCGCTTCAGAATCAAGCCTCAGGAGGCCCGAACGAGAGAAGACCTGTCCTTTTGCTTAGGCGTTGAACCATGGCGGGCATGATAAAATCAATCTCGGTCATCAGATAACTGGTTGGACCGCTTCAGAATCAAGCCTCAGGAGGCCCGAGCGAGAGAAGACCTGTCCTTTTGCTTAGGCGTTGAACCATGGCGGGCATGATTAAATCAATCTCGGTCATCAGATAACCGGTTGGACCGCTTCAGAATCAAGCCTCAGGAGACCCGAACGAGAGAAGACCTGTCCTTTTGCTTAGGCGTTGAACCATGGCGGGCATGATTAAAATCAATCTCGGTCATCAGATAACTGGTTGGACCGCTTCAGAATCACGCCTCAGGAGGCCCGAGCGAGAGAAGACCTATCCTTTTGCTTAGGCGTTGAACCATGGCGGGCATGATAAAATCAATCTCGGTCATCAGATAACTGGTTGGACCGCTTCAGAATCAAGCCTCAGGAGGCCCGAGCGAGAGAAGACCTGTCCTTTTGCTTAGGCGTTGAACCATGGCGGGCATGATTAAATCAATCTCGGTCATCAGATAACCGGTTGGACCGCTTCAGAATCAAGCTTCTCAGGAGGCCCGAACGAGAGAAGACCTGTCCGTTTGATTAGGCGTTGAACCATGGCGGGCACGATTAAATCAATCTCGGTCATCAGATAACTGGCCTTGGACAGAGCTGCAGAATCACCCACTCAGGAGGCCTCGGGAGCGAGAGAAGACCCATACGTTTTGCTTAGGCGTTGAACTATGGCGGGCATGATGAAATCAATCTCGGTCATCAGATAACTGGTTGGACCGCTTCAGAATCACGCCTCAGGAGGCCCGAGCGAGAGAAGACCTGTCCGTTTGCTTAGGCGTTGAACCATGGCGGGCATGGTTAAATCAATCTCGGTCATCAGATAACTGGTTGGACCGCTTCAGAATCACGCCTCAGGAGACCTCGAATCGAGAGAAGATCATGTTCAGCTTGACTTAGGCGTTGAACCAAATGCGCGAGGCATGATTAAATCAATCTCGGTCATCAGATAATCGGTTGGACCGCTTCAGAATCAAGCCTCAGGAGGCCCGAACGAGAGAAGACCTGTCCTTTTGCTTAGGCGTTGAACCATGGCGGGCATGATTAAATCAATCTCGGTCATCAGATAACCGGTTGGACCGCTTCAGAATCACGGCTTCAGGTGTCCCGAACGAGAGAAGACATGTCGGCTTGATTATGCGTTCAACCATGGCGGGCATGATTAAATCAATCGCGGTCATCAGATAGCTGGTTGGACCGCTTCAGAATCAAGCCTCAGGAGGCCCGAGCGAGAGAAAGACCTGTCCTTTTGCTTAGGCGTTGAACCATGGCGGGCATGATTAAATCAATCTCGGTCATCAGATAACCGGTTGGACCGCTTCAGAATCAATCTTCAGGAGGCCCGCAGCGAGAAGACCTGTCAGTTTGATTAGGACGTTGAACCATGGCGGGCATGATTAAATCAATCTCGGATCATGAAATAATCGTTTTGTTCTTTGCCTGGGACCGAGCTTGTAGAGGAAAGTTTCAGCGGAAACTTTTGAAACTGTCCTCGTTTCGTGCCGCAGATCATCTGGGCTTAAGATATGCGTTGACATCCACCGGCGGGCCTGCGCACATCACTGCATCGGTCATCAGATAACAGTTTGTGACCGCTTCAGAATCACGCCCCAGGAGGCCCGAACGAGAGACGATCTGTCGGTTTGCTGAGGCGTTGAAGCGTGGCGGGCATGATTAAATCAATCTCGGTCATGGGATAACCGGTTGGACCGCTTTAGAATCGCGGCTTAGCTGTCCCGAACGAGAGAAGACATATCGGATTGATTATGTGCTGCACCATGGCGAGCACAATAAAATCCAACTCGGTCACCAGGTAACCGGTTGGAGAGATTCAGAATCAAGCCTCAGGAGTCCCGAGCGAGAGAAAACCTGTCATTTTGCTTAGGCGTTGAACCAAGGTGGGCATGATTAAATCAATCTCGGTCATCATGTAACCAGTTGAACCGATTCAGAATCACGCCTCAGGAGACAAGGACGAGAGAAGACATGTCGGCTTGATTATGCGTTGAACTATGGCGGGCATTATTAAATCAATCTCGGTCATCAGATAACTGGTAGGACCGGTGCAGTAATCATGCCTCAGGCGGCCCGAACGAGTAGAAAACCTGTCCGTTTGCTTAGGTGTCGGACCACGGCGGGCATGAATAAAATCAATCTCGATCGTCAGATAACCGGTTGGACCGCTTCCAGAATCACCCCTCAGGGGACCCGAATGAGAGAAGACATGTCGGCTTGAATATACGTTGCACCACGGCGGGCGCGATTAAATCAATCTCGGTCATCAGACAACCGTGGTTGGACCGCTTCAGAATCAAGCCTCAGGAGGCCCGAACGAGAGAAGACCTGTCCCTTCGCCCAGGCGTTGAAGCACGGCGGCGGCGATTAAAACCCGATCTCGGTCATCAGATAACTGG
>JAZHYW010011754.1:0-39033 GCA_037355805.1 Ixodes ricinus
TGGGAAACTCGCCGCCGAAATCTGGGCCGCAGGCGTCCACTGAGACCGAGCTAAATACGAAGAACAGCGCATCTCTTTATCATTTGTCTGTACTGTGGTCACCTTGAGCTTTTAGAAAGCATGTTTTTGAGTAAAAAACAAACGGAAAAGACTCTTTTTGTATGAAATTTATTGGAGTTTAGTACAAAATGAAGGGCGCGGGATGTTTTTAAAATCTTTAGTTTGCAAGGTTTTGCGGCACAATTAATATTGTTTTTATACAGCCATGCCTCAGCAGTGCTTTCAGGTTGCGCGTCCCGACCTAGGTGCATTTTAACTTCGTTAGTAAGACGCGGCGTGTCCGCTGGAAAGACGGGGGTGGCACCCTTGTAACCTCTTTCACTGTATCTGTTTCGGCGCCAAAATGGCCGATTAAAGCCAAAATAGAAGTAACGCGCGGTTTGAGTGACCGCTGCGGGAGAAATGGCGGCGTTGGGTTCGCCATTAGATCGGTGTTCGAGGACAGATTGGGGCCACCTTTTAGAGCAGTCTCTATGGCAGTTTCCACACTGAGTGGTTTAATAACGTTGGTTGGAGCCGTCATGCACGTATGTCACTGTCAACGGGCCTTACTTGCCGAAAGCAAAACTTACGCTTGCGAATACGTTCTTGAGTATTCGATTAATTTCGAATATTCCTGTTACGATGGATATTCGAAAAATACCAAAGACGAATCGAATACGAATATTAATTGTATAATATTCGATCCGTATTCGAAATTTCAAATATTCGCCCACCCCTAATTATGTTGCTTGTAAATATTGTAAATAAATGTTTGCTTTAACGTAACCAGCGACGACTAGCAGAGGTTCTAACATTTGGTGCCGAAACCCGGGAACGGACCAACTGAATGAGTAGAACCTGGTAATCCAAAGCAACATCTGCAATCGACCGACACAAGCAATCAATATTACACGCAGGACTGAAAGTCAATAAATGTCATCAAGAATAAAAAAGTGAAAGCCGTTTACAACTCCCTGTAACGCCGAATTAGAGCGCAGCTCTTGAGGAGGAGGGGAAGGCATGGGGGGGGGGGGCGTTACGTGACATCGGGGAAGGGAATCACGTGGCATGGGGGTCAGGTGACCTCGAGGAGGAGGGTAATTTTCCCCGCTAAATTTGCAGGGAACATTTTCCGCTAGAGTTAGCGGGGAAAATTTTCCGCTAAATTTAGCGGGGAAATTTACACATCATACACCGCGCGGTTACGCCGACGGCGACGGCGACGCCGCTCAAGCCGGAAACGGGCGACTAAGAGCTGCGCTCTAAAAACGCATTGAACGCAAGTAGCGATGGCCCCCAGCGAGCCAGAGG
The DNA here is from genome assembly GCA_037355805.1 of Ixodes ricinus. Lineage (NCBI taxonomy): Eukaryota > Metazoa > Arthropoda > Arachnida > Ixodida > Ixodidae > Ixodes > Ixodes ricinus. Next base: position 1,354 of record JAZHYW010011754.1, read on the forward strand.
AATTATAACAATTAGCTACGCCGACCATTGATGATATGATGTTTTGATCGAGCGTCTAAGCCTTGCACGGGACCCACTCAACCACGTAGATGCCGCGATCGAGTCTGATGAACGAGATTTATTTAGTCATGCCCGCCATGAGTCAACACCTAATCAAGACGACAGGTCTCTCGTTCGGGCCTCGTGAGACTTGATTCTGAAGCTGTCCGAAGGGTTACCTGATGACCGAGATTGATTTAATCATGCTCGCCATGGTTCAACGCCTAATCAAGACGACAGGTCTCTCGTTCGGGCCTCCTGAGGATTGATTCTGTCCAACCGGTTATTTGATGACCGAGATTAATTTAATCATGCCCGCCATGGGTCAACGCCTAATCAAGACGACAGGCTTCTCGTACGGGCCTCCTGAGGCTTGATTATGAAGCTGTCCAACCGGTTAACTGATGACCGAGATTGATTTAATCGTGCTCGCCATGGTTCAACGCCTAATCAAGCCGCCAAGTCTTCTCTCGTTCGGGCCTCCTGAGGCGTGATTCTCATGCGGTAGAAGCAGTTATATGAAGACCGAGATTAGTTTAATCACGCCCGCCATGGTTCAACGCCTAAGCAAAAGGACAGGTCTTCTCTTGTTCGAAGTTCCTAAGGCTTGATTCTGAAGCTGTCCAACCGGTTATCTAATGACCGACATTCATTTAATCATGTGCGCCATGGCTCAACGCCTAATCAAGCCAACAGATCTACTCTCGTTCAAAACTCCCAAGGCTTGATTATGAAGCTGTTCAACCGGTTATCTAATGACCGAGATTCATTTAATCATGTCCGCCATGGCTCAACGCCTAATCAAGCCGACAGGTCTACTCTCGTTCAAAACTCCCAAGGCTTGATTCTGAAGCTGTCCAACCGGTTATCTAATGACCGAGATTCATTTAATCATGTCCGCCATGGCTCAACGCCTAATCAAGCCGACAGGTCTACTCTCGTTCAAAACTCCCAAGGCTTGATTCTGAAGCTATCCAACCGGTTATCGGATGGCCGAGAATGGTTTAGTCATGCTCGCCACGGTTCAACGCCTAATCAAGCCGACATGTCTTTTCTCGTTCGGGTCTCCTGAGGCGTGATTCCGAAGCTGTCGAAGCAGTTATCTGAAAGCCGAGATTAATTTAATCACGCCCGCCATTGTTCAACGCCTAAGCAAAAGGAGATGTCCTCTATTGTTCGAAGCTCCTAAGGCTTGATTCTGAAGCTGTCCAACCGGTTATCTAACGACCGAGATTCATTTAATCATGTCCGCCATGGCTCAACGCCCAATCAAGCCGACAGGTCTACTCTTGTTCGAAACTCCCAAGGCCTGCTTCAGACGGGGCAATTTCGCCCAACAACTTGACGTCGGAACACCAGCAACACGGGCCGCCCGCGTTCACACGCAGCAACCGAATTGCTTCGACTTGCCATCATCATCATTCAATTTCATTTTTGTAGCACTATTAAGACGCACAGCTACGAGCTAAAGACGTGTTTTTATATCTTTGAATGGCGTTGAGATTACTAACTCATCTTTCTGAAAAGGTTTATTTCCATAAAACGATCCATTTCAAACCAAAAACAAGACTTTAGCTGGCATCATCACCACCACGGGGGTGTCACGTGAAAATATCGCGTCCCCAATTGGCTGCTGCCGCGTCAAACGTCTCCTAGTTGTTCGAGTTGCTCGTCCATTTCGAGCCGGACCCGACCTCAGAAATTCGTGTCAATCTAGGGAAAGCTAGGGAACAACCCGCCAGCAACCTCAAAATTGCTGGAAAAGTTGCCCCGTCTGAAGCGGGCCTAAGGCTTGATTCTGAAGCTATCCAACCGGTTATGGATGACCAAGATTGATTTAATCATGCCCGCCATGGTTCAACGTATAACCAAGCCGACAGGTCTTTTCTCGTTCGGATCTCCTGAGGCGTGATTCTGAGGCGGTCCAACCGGTTATCTGATGGACGAGATTTATTTAATCATGCCCGCCATGGGTCAACGCCTAATCAAGACGACAGGTCTCTAGTTTGGGTCTCCTGAGGCGTGATTCTGAGGCGGTCCTACCGGTTTTCTGATTATCAAGATTGATATAATCGTGCTCGCCATGGTTCAACGCCTAATCAAGCCGCCATGTCTCCTCTCGTTCGGGCCTCCTGAGGCGTGATTCTGAATCGGTCGAAGCAGTTACCTGAAGACCAAGAATAATTTAATCGTGCCCGCCATGGTTCAACGCCTAAGCAAAAGAATAGGTCCTCTCTTCTTCGAAACTCCTTAGGGTTGATCCTGAAGCTGTCCAACCGGTTATCTAATGACCGAGATTCATTTAATCATGTCCGCCACGGTTCAATGCCTAATCAAGCCGACAGGTCTTCTCTCGTTCCGGCCTCCTGAGGCTTGATTCTGAAGCGGTGCAACCGCTTATCTGGTGACCGAAATTGATTTAATCAGGCCAGCCATATTTCATTGCCTAATCAAGCCGATAGGCCTTCTCTCCTTCGGGCCTCCTGAGGCGTGATTCTGCAGCGGTCCGACTGGTTATCTGATGACAAAGATTAGTAAATCATGCCCGCCAAGGTTCAACGCATAATCAAGCCGACAGATCTTCTTTCGTTCCGGCCCCATGAGGCGTGATTCTGCACCGGTCCAACTGGTTATCTGATGACCAAGATTGATTTAATCATGTCCGCCATGGTTCAACGCCTAATCAAGCCGACAGGTCTTCTCTCGTTCCGGCCTCCTGAGGCTTGATTCTGAAGCGGTGCAACCGGTTATCTGATGACTGAAATTGATTTAATCAGGCCAGCCATATTTCATTGCCTAATCAAGCCGATAAGCCTTCTCTCCTTCGGACCTCCTGAGGCGTGATTCTGAGGCGGTCCAGCTGATTATCTGATGACCAAGATTGATTTAATCATGTCCGCCATGGTTCAACGCATAATCAAGCCGACAGGCCTTCTCTCGTTCCGGCCTACTGAGGCTTGATTCTGAAGTGGTGCAACCGGTTATCTGATGACCGAAATTGATTTAATCGGGCCAGCCATATTTCATTGCCTGATCAAGCTGATAGGCCTTCTCTCGTTCGGACCGCCTGAGGCGTCATTCTGAGGCGGTCCAGCTTGTTATCTGATGACCAAGATTGATTTAATCATGTCCGCCATGGTTCAACGCATAATCAAACCGACAGGTCTTCTCTCGTTCCGGCCTCCTGAGGCGTGGTTTGGCAGCGCTCCAACTGGTAATCTGCTGACCAAGATTGATTTAAAGGCCGACGTACAACCTCGGCTTTCTGAAGGGAAGGTAATCCTCTTAGTGCTCTTTCTCCCCTAAGCTACGAGGGGAGCTAAGTTGGAGCAAGATAAAAAGTGGAGAGGATATACGAAACGAGGACGCGGTCAAAAGTGGAAAGCGCGAGGTTTACGTCGGTCTTTAATTAGGCCAGCCATGGTTCAATGCCCAATCAAGCCGACATGTCTTCTCTCGTTCGGGCCTCCTGAGGCGCGCTTCTGAAGCGGTCCAACCAGTTATCTGATGACCGAGATTGATTTCATCATGCCCGGCACTTTTTAACGCCTAAGCAAAAGGACTGGTCTTCTCTTGCTCGGGCCTCCTGAGGCTTGATTCCGAAACGATCCAACCAGTTATCTGATGACCGAGATGGATTTTATCATGCCCGCCATGGTTGCAACGCATACTCAAGCCGACAAGTCTCTACTCGTCCTGGACACCTAAGCCGTGATTCCAAAGCGGTCCAACCAGTTATCTGATGACCGAGATTTATTTTATCATGCGCGCCATGGTTCAACGCCTAAGCAAAAGGACAGTTCTTCTCTCGTTCGGGCCTCCTGAGGCTTGATTTTGAAGCGGTCCAACCAGTTATCTGATGACCGAGATTGATTTCATCATGCCCGGCACTGTTTAACGCCTAAGCAAAAGGACTGGTCTTCTCTTGCTCGGGCCTCCCGAGGCTTGATTCCAAACCGGTCCAACCAGTTATCTGATTACCAAGACTGATTTAATCATGCCCGCCATGGTTCAATGCATAATTAAGTCGACATGTCTTCTCTGCTTCGGGTCTAATGAGGGTGATTCTGAAGCGGTTCGTCCGGTTATCTGATGAACGAGATTGATTTAATCATGCCCAACTTGGTTCAACGCCTAAGCAAAAGGACAGGTCCTTTCTCATTAGGAAGTCCTGAGGCTTGATTCTGAATCTCTCCAACCAGTTACCTGATGACCGAGTTTGATTTAATCGTGCTCGCCATGGTGCAACGCATAATCAAGCCGATATGTCTTCTCTCGTTCGGGACACCTAAGCCGTTATATTAAAGCGGTCCGAACGGTTATCTGATCATGATTGTAAACCTTCGACTGGGGCAGAAGAGAACACAACAGAAGGTAGAAAAGAGGAGGCAACGAGACGTTGCCTCCTCTTTTTCTACCTTCTGTTGTGTTCTCTTCTGCCCTAGTCTCAGGTTTACAATCATGTTCAACTTACACCAGCTCACCTGCACTCTGACTATTTTTTGGTTATCTGATGTCCGAGATTGATTCAATCATTCCCGCCATGCTTCAACTCCTAAGCAAAAGGCCAGGTCTTCTCTCGCTCGGGCCTCCTGAGGCCTGATTCTCAAGCAGTCCAACCGGTTATCCCAAGACCGAGATTGATTTAATCATGTCCGCCATCCTTCAACGCCTAAGCAAAAAGACAGGTCTTGGCTCGCTCGGGCCTCCTGAGGCTTGATTCTGAAGCGCTGAAGCGCTGATGAACGAGATTGATTTAATCATGCCCGCCATTGTTCAACGCCTAAGCAAAATGACAGGTCTTCTCTCACTCGGGCCTCCTGAGGCTTGCTTCTGAAGCGGTCCGACCCGTTATCTGATGACCGATATTGATTTAATCATGCCCGCCATGCTTCAACAGATAATCATGCCGACATGCCTTCTCTCGTTCGGGTCTCCTGAGGTGTGATTCTGAAGCGGTCCAACCGGTTATCTGGTGACCGAGATCGATTTAATCATGCCCGCCTTGGTTCAACGCCTCAGCAAAAGGACAGGTCTCTCGCTCTGGCCTCCAGAGGGGTGATGCTGAAGCGGTCCATCCAGTTATCGGATGACCGAGATTGATTTAATCATGCACGCCATGGTTTAACGACTAAAAAAAGACAGGTCTTCTCTCACTCGGGTCTCCTGAGGCTTGAATCTGAAGCGGTCCAACCAGCTATCTGATGACCGAGATTGATTTTATCATGCCCGGCATGGTTCAACTCCTCAGCAAAAGGACAGGTCTTCTCTCGTTTGGGCCCCTTGAGGATTGATTCTGAAGCGGTCCAACCGGTTATCTGATGACCGAGATTGATTTAATCAGGCCCGGCACTGTTTAACGCCTAAGCAAAAGGACTGATCTTCTCTCACACGGGCCTCCTGAGGCTTGATTCCGAAACGATCCAACCAGTTATCTGATCACCGAGATTGATTTTATCATGCCCGCCATGGTGCAACGCATAATCAAGCCGACATGTCTTTTCTCGTCCGGGACACCTAAGCCGTGCTTCCTAATCGGTCCATCCGGTTATCTGATGTCCGAGATTTATTTAATCATGCCCGCCATGGTTCAACACCTAAGCAAAAGGACAGGTCTCCTCTCGCTCGGGCCTCCCAAGGCTTGATTTTGAAGTGGTTATCTGATTACCAAGATTGATTTAATCATGCCCGCCATGGTTCAATGCATAATTAAGCCGACATGTCTTCTCTGCTTCGGGTCTAATGAGGGGTGATTCTGAAGCAGTTCGACCGGTTTTCTGATGAACGAGATTGATTTAATCATGCCCACCTTCGTTCAACGCCTAAGCAAAAGGACAGGTCCTTTCTCGTTAGGGAGTCCTGAGGCTTGATTCTGAATCTCTCCAACCGGTTACCTGATGACTGAGTTTGATTTAATCGTGCTCGCCATGGTGCAACGCATAATCAAGCCGATATGTCTTTTCTCGTTCGGGACACCTAAGCCGTTATTTTAAAGCGGTCCAACCGGTTATCTGATGTCCGAGATTGATTTAATCATGCCCGCCATGGTTCAACTCCTATGCAAAAGGCCAGATCTTTTCTCGCTCGGGCCTCCTGAGGCCTGATTCTCAAGCGGTCCAACCGGTTATCCCAAGACCGAGATTGATTTAATCATGTCCGCCATGCTTCAACGCCTAAGCAAAAAGACAGGTCTTCGCTCGCTCGGGCCTCCTGAGGCTTGATTCTGAAGCGCTCCAACCAGTTTTCAGATGAACGAGATTGATTTTATCATGCCCGCCACGGTGCAACGCATAATCAAGCCGACATCTCTTCTCTCGTTCCGGACACATAAGCCGTGATTCCAAAGTGGTTTAACCGGTTATCTGATGTCCGAGATTGATTTAATCATGCCCGCCATGGTTCAACTCCTAAGCAAAAGGACAGGTCTTCTCTCGCTCGGGCCTCCTGAGGCTTGTTTCTGAAGCGGTCCAACCACTTATCCCATGACCGAGATTGATTTAATCATGCCCGCCATGCTTCAACAGATAATCATGCCGACATGCCTTTCTTGTTCGGGTTTCCTGAGGGGTGATTCTGAAGCGCTCCAACCAGTTATCGGATGACCGAGATTGATTTATTAATGCCCGCCATGGTTCAACGACTAAAGAAAAAGACAGGTCTTCTTTCGCTCGGGTCTCCTGAGGCTTGAATCTGAAGTGGTCCAACCAGTTATCTGATGACCGAGGTTGATTTTATCATGCCCGGCATGGTTCAACTCCTAAGCAAAAGGACAGGTCTTCTCTCGTTTGGGCCCCCTGAGGCTTGATTCTGAAGCGGTCCAACCGGTTATCTGATGACTGAGATTGATTTAATCATGCCCGCCATGGTGCAACGCCTAAGCAAAAGGACAGGTCTTCTCTGGCTCGGGCCTCCTGAGGGGTGATTCTGCAGCGGTCCAACCAATTATCTGATTTAATTATGGCCGCTATGGTTCAACGGATAATCAAGCCAACATGTTCTCTCTCGTTCGGGTCTCCTGAGGGGTGATTCTGAAGCGGTCCAACCGGTTTTCTGTGTGTGTTAGATTGGCGGAGAAAGAACGAGATGCTACCGCAGGCCAGAGTGCCACGTATAAGAATCTTTAATCTCGTCGTCTACCACCAGCGGGTAGGTGTGGTGCTCAGTAGGTGGCAGGCCCTTTCATACCACATCTCCCTTTCTTAAGGAGAGTACCGCCTAGGTGGTTTTAGGCAGCGGCCACTCTTGCTGTGGGCATGCGTGGTATCTTGGCATTCTTGTGAGGAGTCAGGCGACGGGATTTGATCGGGGTAGGGAACAAGATGGGTCCTGTTCCTCCGAACGGTGCCTTCATCCGTTTCTACGATGAAGGACCTTGGCTCCTGGGCTGGCTGCTGTACAGTACCTCTTCTCTTGAGGTCTACAACCCAGACATCGGTACCATCCACGATGTCCGCCAGGTCGCGAACTCCGTGGTGGCGATTGCATGCCTTTTCTTGTTGTTCCCGACTTTCTTTCTCAAACTTCTTTAGTCGATCAATGTCGGGGCTGACGGGAAGTAACATCTTGCTTGCTGCAGGCACGTTTGTTCGAAGCCGCCTTCCCATGAGGAGTTCCGCAGGGCTGTATCCGTTCTTTAGAGGTGTCGTTCGGTACGAGAGAAGTGTCTTGTAGGGGTCTCCCGTTTTTGACATCGAAGTTTTGATTATTTTAACTGCAGCCTCCGCTAACCCATTGCTTTGTGGATAGCGAGGGCTGGATGTCACATGTTGAAATCCATATTCTCTTGCAAATGTAGGAAACGCAGACGTCGCTACACGAGAAAACTGGGGACCGTTGTCGGAAACAACGACCTCTGGTATGCCGTGTCGGGAAAATATTGACTTGCAGTGTGTGACAACTGCCTGTGTAGTCAGACTTTGTAGTCGTGCGATTTCTGGGTACCGAGAAAAATAATCGGTCACAATTAACCACCAGTGACCTTCATGGTAAAAGAGGTCCATTGCCACCCTCTGCCATGGTCTGTCGGGAAATTCAGTCGGAAGCAGAGGCATTTTCCTGTTCTTTGACTTTTCAATGCAGGGATGGCATGTTTTTACTGTCTCTTCCACATCTTTTTGTATACCTGGCCACCACACAGAGCCTGCCGCTCTGGCTTGAGTCTTTACAATGCCGAAGTGGACTTCATGCAGAAGTCTCAAGAGTTCGGGTCGGCACTTGACTGGGATCACTACCCTTGAGGCGTAGAGAAGTAGATCCTCCTCAACTGTGAATTGATGCCGATATTGATAGTAGGGCTTCACGTCGTTGTCAAGGTCTCGCCGGCTGGGCCAAGCTCGTTGAGAGTATTTCCTCAAGGCTTGGCAGACTAGGTCTGTTTTTTGGTGGTCAGTAATCCACTGAAGACATGTGTCTTTGAATGACAATGTGGACCTGATGTTTTGGACAAAAGCGCCAACGTCTCTCTCTAGGTCTAGAGGGAAAGTGTTTTTGAGAGGTGCCCTTGATAGCGTGTCTGCGGCGAGAAGTTCTTTTCCTGGTACGTATGTGATGTTGTAGTTGTACCTCATCATACGCATGCGCAAACGCTGCAGTCTCGGCGTGAGGTCGTCTAGAGTCTTGCTTGAGAAAAGCGGCACCAGAGGCTTGTGGTCGGTCTCGAGGTTGAAGAACTTGCCGACTAGGTAATCGCTGAACTTCTCACAAGCCCAGACGAGCGCTAGACCCTCTTTTTCGATTTGAGCGTACCTTTTTTCGGTGTCGCTCAGCAGTCTGGAAGCGTACGCGATGACTTTATATTTGTTTTCCTCTTGCTTTTGTCTCAATACGGCGCCGACTCCGTAAGAAGACGCATCGGCCGTCACTACAGTCTTTTTCTAGGGTCGTAGACTCCAAGGACTGGATGTGACGATAAAATCGCCTTCCACTTGTCAAACGCGTCTTGTTGATCGGATCCCCAAACAAACTCTTGCTTAGTGCTAAGCATAGAGCTGAGTGGTTGAAGGACGGTTGCTAGGTTCGGAACGAATCTAGCCAGGTACGTTGCCATTCCCAGCACCCTCTGCAGCTCTGGCTTAGAGGTAGGCGGGTCCATGGCCTTGACGGCTTCAACCTTGGTATCGTCTGGACGGATGCCATGCTCGTTGATTTTGTGGCCCAGGAATGTTAATTCTTGGACGTTGAAGGAGCATTTCTCCTTGTTGAGCGTCAGACCTGCGTTGCAGAGTCGCTGCAAAACGGTGCGGAGTCTGGTGTTATGCTCTGCGGGAGTGGAGCCCCAGATGAGAATGTCATCCATATGGCATACGACACCACTTGCTCCCTGTAGGATGCTCGAGAGCTGTTTCTGGAAGTGCTCCGGAGCTGAAGAAATTCCGAAAGGGAGCCGGTTGAAGCAAAACCGGCCAAACGGCGAAATGAAAGTCGTGAGCTGCTTGCTGTCTCCGCTTAGTGGAATTTGCCAAAAGCCGGAGTTTGCATCGAGTTTTGAGAAGTACCTTGCATTCTGAAGGAGTCCTAAGGTGTGTTCGACTGACGGTATAGGGTGCCATTCTCTGAGTACGTAGCGATTGAGTTCTGTGAAATCAACGCATATTCTCACTGCACCGCTTGGCTTTGGAACAACTACCATCGGTGCACACCAAGGAGTTGGCTCTTCGACGGGTGATATTACTCCCATTCTCTGCATTCTTTGAAGCTCTTCTTTCGTCTTTTCGTAGAGCGGGATCGGCACTCGCCGTGGAGAACTTAGTGCGAACGGTTTGGCGCCGTCTTGGAGTTGCACGTGGTATGCTTCAGGGAGCTTGCCGAGCCCTTTGAAGAGCGCAGGGAACTCTATTCTTGCGTCGACTTTAGATCCGTCAAGAATGTGGGAGCTTGGGCTGATCTCGTTGACCACCGATACCAATTGCAAAGCTTGTATAGCAGGCTTTCCTAGTAATGGCGTACGGAGGTCTTCCAAGATGTAAACGTCTTGCACTGAAGTGCGGTCTCTGTACGTGATGTTGAGGCGAGCTGTCCCCTGTGTTGCCAAAAGGGTTCCGTCGGGTCCGTGAAGCTGACGAGGTGGTGCTACCAGGCGCGGTCGTGGGGAGAGCTTCCGGAAGATGGAGGGCGAGATGACCGTTTCGTCGGCGCCCGTGTCCAATTTAAACTTTACGGTTTCCCCTTGAAGCGTCACCGTCACTTCCCACTTGTCAGCTTGAGGATGTGCCACTCCTCCAATAAAGCCAACCTCGTCATCATCGTCTTGAGATGGTCCAACGAAGCGGACGTTCTTGGAAAGTGTTGTAAATCATCTTGATATGCTATCTCCCGCCGCCTGAGCCAGGCGTGTGACGTATCAACAACTGCAGCGTTATGTCTTTCCTCGCCCTTTCTCCCTTCCCAACTCCCTCTCTCTTGCTTGCGTTAAATACTCTGTTCACGGACGAATAAACGTTTTTCCGGTCCCCAGCGCTGGTCTCGTCAGTCGTCCACGCACCGTGTGTGCGCTTGCTATGTAGCAGTGGCGACGAGCAAGACAGGAACCCATGCACTAAAAGAAGATCACGGCGAGCAAAGCCACGGTACGGCCTTTCAAGAACCTGCAGCAATGACAACGCCAGCCTTGGCTCACCACCATCTTCCCGAGTATGACGGCGAGAGGGACAACTGGAGAGCGTACGTCATCAAGGCAGAAGCTTATTTCGAGGCAACGGGAGTTACCGACACAGCGAGAAAAAGGGCGTTGCTCGTAGCAGCGTTAAACACAAAGACTGTGCAGATCCTAGCGGGACGAGTCGCTCCGAAGAAACCCAACAGTCTGACCTACGAAGAAGTAGTCGCAACACTGAATGAATATTTCGACCCAAAGCGCCACGAGATAACCGAAAGCTTCCGGTTCTTCAATCGATGTCAGCACGAAGGTGAGCCTTTGCAACATTTCCTTGTCGACATCCGACGCATTGCAGACAACTGCAATTTCGGCAGCATGCTGGAACGAATGCTCCGCGACCGTATAGTCTGTGGCGTCAGATCAAAGGCCTTGCAAAAACAGCTTTTGGCAAAAGCAAACTTGACTTTGGAAGAGGCCGAAGCGATAGCACTATCAGCCGAAACGGCAGATGACGACGCAAATAAGATATCGGGCGATACAACCACCGTACTGAAGGTTGACGCGCAGCGCGTGTTGACGAACGAGCCGACTCTAAAATGCGGGCGTTGCGGAAGTAAGAAGCACAACAGCCACGCATGCCGCTGGGCCAAGAGCAGGTGCTATCACTGTGGTAGGCCGGGTCATCTTGCGAAAATGTGCCCGAGCGACGCTCCGAGGAAACGCGAAACGGCGTCGACACAAGGCATGCGGGGACGAGCACTGGCGATGGCGGAAGACGGTGCGGAGGGGAACGTAGACGAAGCGATGCACCTCTGGACTTTGACTTCTTCTCGGAAGTGGCAATTAGAGCCCCCAATTCACAGGACATTCACGTGGTGCGGTGTTGACATGCCAATGCTGATAGACACGGGGTCGCCCGTCTGTGTTGTGCCCCGCGAAATTTATGAAAAGAACTGGGGGAGATGGCCGCCATTGCAACCTTCAGGTGTCAAGCTTTCCTGTTATCTTGGCAAGCTCCCCGTCCTAGGACAATTGGACATGAAGGTAGCCTACAAGGGTGCCGTAGTAGAGTGCCCCCTAATTGTATTGAATTGCCCCGGTCCTAGTCTATGCGGGCGGGATCTACTGTTTCAGCTGAGCAACGCAGGGTCACCTATTCTTCACATGACTGCGGAAGCTGGATCGCCAACGAGTCTCCCGGCCGCGGACGACATCGCCAACGAGTTTCAAGACGTCTTCAGTGCGGAACTCGGCTGCATCAGCGGTCCCCCTGTACACCTTCAACTCAAGGAGGGAGCTACACCAAAGTTCTGTAAGGCACGATCCATCCCTTTTGCTCTCCGTGATAAGGCTTCTCAAGAACTAGACAGACTGGTAGCAATTGGCGTGTTATCACCGGTTGCGCATGCGGAGTGGGCTACGCCCATTGTGCCTGTCTTAAAGAAAGATGGAACAGTTCGGATTTGCGTCGATTTCAAGATCACGTTAAATCCTGTATGCGAACTGGAGCAGTACCCATTGCCGGTGATTGACGACATGTTTGCGTGCCTAAACGGCGGAGAGTACTTCAGTACTCTCGACCTTCGTGACGCGTATAACCAAGTACCGCTTGACGAAGAATCACAGAAGCTATGCGTAATCAACACGCATCGAGGGCTATTTTGCTTCAAGAGGCTGCCTTTTGGCATAGCGTCTGCCCCAGCCATCTTCCAACGTAAAATCGAAACAGTCCTGCAGGGACTACCAGGCGTGCAAGCTTACCTCGATGATGTGCTGGTTGCGGAGCGACAGGGAAGCAACGATACTCTGCGAGCGGTACTGCAGCGTTTCCGCGAGCACGGTGTAAAACTCCGGCGAGACAAATGCAAATTTAGTCAGCCTTCAGTCACGTATTTAGGGCACCAAATCGACAAAGACGGCCTACATCCCACTGAGAAACATGTGGAAGCAATCGCCCAGGCTCCTAACCCGACAAATGTGCAGGAACTTCGCTCGTTTTTGGGCATGCTGTCGTATTACTCCAAGTTCCTGCCGAATATGTCATCCGTGCTTGCACCTTTGTACCAGTTGCTGGGGAAAAATGCGCGTTGGGTCTGGAGAGAAGCTCAGCAGGCCGCCTTTGCCAACGCAAAGCAGTGCTTACTTGCGGCAGGGGTACTCGTTCACTACGACCCCGCGAAACCATTGAAACTGGAGTGTGATGCTTCTCCGCATGGCATCGGTGCAGTGCTGTTTCATACGGTCGGAAAAGTAAACCGGCCCATTGGCTTCCGGTCGCGAACGCTGACCAGTGCCGAGCGGAATTACTCTCAGCTAGAACGTGAGGCCTTGGCTCTGGTTTTTGGGGTGTCGAAATTTCGCGACTATCTCTTAAACAGAGATTTCACCTTGGTCACAGATCATCAGCCGCTCCTGGGCCTGCTGAAAGCGGACAAGCCTACGCCGGCGTTGGCCGCAGCCCGAATACAGCGCTGGGCTCTCTACCTCGGTGGATTTCGCTACAAACTTCAGTATTCGCCCGGTAAGCTGCTACTAAACGCCGACCCACTCAGCCGGCTACCGCTGCACACTCCAGAACCACCAGCAAGGAGCGAACCCCCGAGTATGTGCACGCGCTGGCAAGTTTCGATGATGGCACTGTGTCTGTCGAGGAACTCAAACAGCTAACTGCGCAGGACGTGTTACTAACGAAGGTTGTGGAGTATACGAAGCACGGCTGGCCTACACATGTAAAGGACGCGGGATTGGCGCCATTCTCGGAACGCCGGTTGGAACTATCTGTGGCTCACGGGTTGGTATACTGGGGTCATCGAGTTGTTGTTCCCACACAAGCACGAGAACGGGTACTACACATGTTGCATGAAACGCATCAAGGGTCCTCGGCCATGAAGGCGGTTGCCAGATCGGCATTCTGGTGGCCGGGACTAGACCGAGAGATAGAACACCTCTCAGCGTCGTGCCACAATTGCGTTCAAAACCTGCCTATGCCGGCCTCTGCTCAACCCATCAGTTGGCCAGCCGTTAAGGAAAAATGGTCGAGGCTCCACGCCGATTTCGCCGGGCCGGTCGCAGGCAGCATGATACTGGTAGTCGTGGATGCTGCCACTAAGTGGATTGAAGCCGTGCCCATGAGGCAGGCAAGCACGTCATCTACGATTGCCAGCTTGCGCAGCATTTTTGCCAGATTCGGTGTTCCACGCACAATAGTTACGGACAACGGCACGCAGTTCACTAGCGAAGAATTCGCCATCTTTGCTAAGAACAATAACATCGCACACCTACGTACGGCTGTGTATCACCCACAGTCTAACGGACTTGCTGAACGAGCTGTTCGTACGATTAAGGAAGCGCTAAAGAAGATGAGCGAAGGCACACTTGAAGAGAAGCTAGTCAAAGTTCTTTTCAACTACAGGAGAACGCCGTGCCACGAGGGAAAATCCCCTTCCGAACTTCTATTCGGCTACTTGATCCGCTCGCGCTTGGACTCGTGTTTCCCACCTTTCCCAGGGTCAACCCAGGAGACGGAAGAGTGGACACTGCCGCCCGACACAGCCGTGTACGCCCGTAACTACGGCCAGGGGGAGAAATGGACACCAGGGAAAGTGCAGTCCACTACAGGGTCACGCATGGTCACCATTCAAACGCCTACTGGGGTGGTTCGACGTCACATAGACCAAGTGCGTTCCAGGCCGAGCCCGGCATCCGCTCGGAGCAGCGTTCGAGACCAAGACGAGGGGAGCCCTTCGGCTGCAGCTGCGCCCGCACCGACCGACAACGAAGGCGATTTGAACGAGCAGCCTACAGACCAGGTGGCGCCGGCACAAGCGTCGCCGCCTATCCAGGAGGCGCAGAAACCCCTCAAGCTTTGCGACGATCTACTCGGGAAAGGAAGCCTGTACAGCGTCTTCAATACTAAGGGAGGAGAAATGTTGTAAATCATCTTGATATGCTATCTCCCGCCGCCTGAGCCAGGCGTGTGACGTATCAACAACTGCAGCGTTATGTCTTTCCTCGCCCTTTCTCCCTTCCCAACTCCCTCTCTCTTGCTTGCGTTAAATACTCTGTTCACGGACGAATAAACGTTTTTCCGGTCCCCAGCGCTGGTCTCGTCAGTCGTCCACGCACCGTGTGTGCGCTTGCTATGTAGCAGAAAGGCAGACTCCGGAGAAATGACCTTTCTTAAGGCAACTCTTACAAGTCTCGTGTCGAGCTGGACAGGACTTTCTGGGATGGCGGGCTCGTCCACAACAAGAACATTCCATGCTGTTCGTCTAGGACGAACCAGACTCTTTGTGCTCTAGTCTGCCTGGTGATTTGGCGCTAGACCCAGAGGAGCGGCTAGTTGAAGTTCTCCTTGTGTCAAGCTTGTTGACGCTGCTGCCAGCTTTGATGTCTTGGTTCAGCTCGACTTGCTGCTGAAGGACGTTTTCAACTTGCCTCCCTGACTCTAGAGCCTTTTGAAGTGTTAAGTCGGCGTCGAGCTGGAGTTTTGCGGAGAGCTTTTTGTCACGGATGCCAACGACTAGACGATCTCGTACGAATTGGTCTTGCATTGGGCCGTAGTCGCAGTACTTGGACAAGGCGTGCAGTGACGTGGCAAACTCTTCGATGGACTCGCCATCTTGTTGGACCCGGGAGTTGAATCGAGCTCGCTCAAAGATGACGTTTCTTCGCGGTATGAAATACGCGCCGAAGTGGCCCATGATGGTATCGAACTTCTTGGCTTCTGCTTCGGTCAGCTGGAACGTGCTGAAGATGTCCTCGGCTTGGTACCCCATAATGTAAAGGAGAGCGTCAATTTGGTGTTCTTCAGGCTTTGTGCTGAGTCCCGAAGCAGCGTGGAAGCGTTGGAAGCGCTTCTTCCAATTCGGCCATTCGTTCGGAGACGAGAAAGAAAATGGCTCCGGCGGCTGTATCACGAACGATGTGCCCGCTGCGGTGGTTGCCATTTCTTCCAGCGCAGGATCGCTTCCTTGGGTGCCTCAGAAGTCAGTGCTGGTAGCGGTTCTTGATTTCCGGCCGTGATCCCACTTCTGACACCATATTAGGTTGGCGGAGAAAGAACGAGATGCTACCGCAGGCTAGAGTGCAACGTATAAGAATCTTTAATCTCGTCGTCTACCATCAGCGGGTAGGTGTGCTGCTCAGTAAGTGGAAGGCCCTTCACTCTTGGCCCTTGCCTACAGTACAAATAGAAGAAGAGGAGAAAGTGTAAATATACAGAGAGTTGTCAGTCAGGGCTGCGTAAGTGTCTTTCTTTTGTGTGTATGTTGACTCGAGTGACTGTTTTCTTGGTGCGCTGTTCCCCCGTACATCAGGTGGCAG
This sequence comes from Ixodes ricinus, assembly GCA_037355805.1. Classification (NCBI taxonomy): domain Eukaryota; kingdom Metazoa; phylum Arthropoda; class Arachnida; order Ixodida; family Ixodidae; genus Ixodes; species Ixodes ricinus. The sequence continues at coordinate 17,312 of JAZHYW010011754.1, forward strand.
GCCCTTTCATACCACATTCTGATGACCGAGATTGATTTAATCATGCCCGCCTTTGTTCAACGCCTTACCAAAAGGACAGGACTCTCGCTCGGGCCTCCTGAGGGGTGATACTCAAGCGGTCCATCCGGTTATCGGATAACCGAGATTGATTTAATCATTCCCGCCATGGTTCAACGACAAAAAAAAACAGGTCTTCTCTCGCTTGGGTCTCCTGAGGCTTGATTCTGAAGCGGTCCAACCAGTTATCTGATGACCGAGATTGATTTTATCATGCCCGCCATGGTTCAATGCCTAAGCAAAACGACAGGTCTTCTCTCGTTTCAGCCCCCTGAGGCTTGATTCTGAAGCGGTCCAACCGGTTATCTGATGACCGAGATTGATTTAATCATGCCCGCCATGGTGCAACGCCTAAGCAAAAGGACATGTCTTCTCTGGCTCGGGCCTCCTGAGGGGTCATTCTGCAGCGGTCCAACCAGTTATCTGATGAACGAGATTGATTTAATCATGGCCGCTATGGTTCAACGTCTAAGCAAAAGGACAGGTCTTCGCTCGCTCGGGCCTCCTGAGGCTTGATTCTGAAGCGGTCCAACCAGTTATCGGATGACCGAGATTGATTTCATCATGCCCGGCATTGTTTAACGCCTAAGCAAAAGGTCTGGTCTTTTCTCGCTCGGGCCTCCTGAGGCTTGATTCCGAAACGATCCAACCAGTTATCTGATGAGCGAGATTGATTTTATCATGACCGCCATGGTGCAACGCATGATCAAGTCGACATGTCTTTTCTCGTCCGGGACACCTAAGCCGTGATTCCAAAGCGGTCCAACCGGTTATCTGATGTCCCAGATTGATTTAATCATGCCCGCCATGGTTCAACACCTAAGCTAAAGGACCGGTCTCCTCTCGCTCGGGTCTCCTGAGGGGTGATTCTGAAGCGATCCAATCAGTTATCTGATGAACGAGATTGATTTTATCATGCCCGCCATGGTTCAACGCCAAAGCAAAAGGAAAGGTGTTCTCTCGCTCGGGCCTCCTCAGGCTTGATTCTGAAGCGGTCCAACCAGCTATCTGATGACCCAGATTGTTTTTATCATGCCCGCCATGGTTCAACGCCTAAGCAAAAGACAGGTCTCTCGTTCGGGCCTCCTGACGCTTCATTCTGAAGCGGTCCAACCGGTCATCTGACGACTGAGATTAATTTTAATCATGCCCGCCATGGTTCAACGCATAAGCACAGGGAAAGGTCTTCTCTGGCTCGGGCCTCCTGGGGCTTGATTCTAAAGCGGTCCAACCGGTTATCTGATGACCGAGAATGATTTAATCCTGACCGCCATGGCGCAACGCCCTAAGCAAAAGGACAGGTCTTATCTGGCTAGGGCCTTCAGAGGTGTGATTCTGCAGCGGTCCAACCAGTTATCTGATGACCGATATTGATTTAATCATGGCCGCCATGGTTCAACGTCTTAGCAAAAGGACAGGCTATTCTCTCGCTCGGGTCTCCTGAGGTTTCTGAAGCGGTCCAACCAGTTATCTGATGACCGAGATTGATTTTATCATGCGCGCCATGGTTCAACGCCTAAGCAAAAGGACAGGTCTTCTCTCGTACGGGCCTCCTGAGGCTTGATTCTGAAGCGGTCCTACCTGTTATCTGGTGACCGAGGTTGATTTAATGATGCCCGACATGGTGCAACGCATAATCAAGCCGACATGTGTTCTCTCCTTCGGGACACCTAAGCCGTGATTCTGAAGCGGTCCAACCGGTTATCTGATGTCCGAGATTGATTTTATCATGCCCGCCATGGTTCAACGCCTAAGCAAAAGGAGAGGTCTTCTCTCGCTCGGGCCTCCTGAGGCTTGATTCTGAAGCGGTTTAACCGGTTATCTGATGACCGAGATTGATTTAATCATGTCACCATGGTGCAACGTATAATCAAGCCGACATGTCTTCTCTCGTTCAGAGTCTCCTGAGGGGTGATTCCGAAGCGGTCCAACAAGTTATTTGATGACCGAGATTGATTTTATCATGCCCGCCCTGGTTCAACGCCTAAGCAAAAGGACAGGTCTTCTCTCGCTCGGGCCTCCTGAGGCTTGATTCTCAAGCTGTCCAACCAGTTATCTGATGACCGAGATGGATTTTATCATGCCCGTCATGGTTCAACGCCTAAGCAAAAGGATAGGTCTTCTCTCGCTCGGGCCTCCTAAGGGGTGATTCTGCAGCGGTCCAACCAGTTATCTGATGACCGATATTGATTTAATCATGCCCCCCATGGTTCCAATCCTAAGCAAAAGGACAGGTCTTCTCTCTTTCGGGCCTCCTCAGGCTTGATTCTGAAGCGGTCTAACCGGTTATCTGATGACCGAGATTGATTTAATCATGTCACCATGGTGCAACGTATAATCAAGCCGACATATCTTCTCTCGTTCGGGTATCCTGAGGGGTGATTCTGAAGCGATCCAATCAGTTATCTGATGAACGAGATTGATTTAATCATGCCCGCCATGGTTCAACGCCAAAGCAAAAGGAAAGGTGTTCTCTCGCTCGGGCCTCCTCGAGGCTTGATTCTGAAGCGGTCCAACCAGCTATCTGATGACCGAGATTGTTTTTATCATGCCCGCCATGGTTCAACGCCTAAGCAAAAGGACAGGTCTTCTCGTTCGGGCCTCCTGACGCTTCATTCTGAAGCGGTCCAACCGGTCATCTGACGACTGAGATTAATTTTAATCATGCCCGCCATGGTTCAACGCATAAGCACAGGGACAAGATCTTCTCTGGCTCGGGCCTCCTGGGGCTTGATTCTAAAGCGGTCCAACCGGTTATCTGATGACCGAGAATGATTTAATCCTGACCGCCATGGCGCAACGCCCTAAGCAAAAGGACAGGTCTTATCTGGCTAGGGCCTTCAGAGGTGTGATTCTGCAGCGGTCCAACCAGTTATCTGATGACCGATATTGATTTAATCATGGCCGCCATGGTTCAACGTCTTAGCAAAAGGACAGGTCTTCTCTCGCTCGGGTCTCCTGAGGTTTCTGAAGCGGTCCAACCAGTTATCTGATGACCGAGATTGATTTTATCATGCGCGCCATGGTTCAACGCCTAAGCAAAAGGACAGGTCTTCTCTCGTACGGGCCTCCTGAGGCTTGATTCTGAAGCGGTCCTACCTGTTATCTGGTGACCGAGGTTGATTTAATGATGCCCGCCATGGTGCAACGCATAATCAAGCCGACATGTGTTCTCTCCTTCGGGACACCTAAGCCGTGATTCTGAAGCGGTCCAACCGGTTATCTGATGTCCGAGATTGATTTTATCATGCCCGCCATGGTTCAACGCCTAAGCAAAAGGACAGGTCTTCTCTCGCTCGGGCCTCCTGAGGCTTGATTCTGAAGCGGTTCAACCGGTTATCTGATGACCGAGATTGATTTAATCATGCTCACCATGGTGCAACGCATAATCAAGCCGACATGTCTTCTCTCGTTCGGGTCTCCTGAGGGGTGATTCTGAAGCGGTCCAACCAGTTATCTGATGACCGAGATTGATTTAATCATGCCCGCCATGGTTCAACGCCTAAGCAAACGGACAGGTCTTCTCTCGCTCGGGCCTCCTGAGGCTTGATTCTGAAGCGGTCCAACCAGTTATCTGATGACCGAGATTGATTTAATCATGCCCGCCATGGTTCAACGCCTAAGCAAAAGGACAGGTCTTCTCTCGTTCGGGCCTACTGAGGGTGATTCTGAAGCGGTCCAACCAGTTATCTGATGACCGAGATTGATTTTATCATGCCCGCCATGGTTCAACGCATAATCAAGCCGACATGTCTTCTCTCGTTCGGGACACTCCTAAGGCCGTGATTCTAAAGCGGTCCAACCGGTTATCTGATGACCGAGATTGATTTAATCATGCCCACCATTGTTCAACGCCTAAGCAAAAGGACAGGTCTTCTCTCGCTCGGGCCTCCTGAGGCTTGATTCTGAAGCGGTCCAACCCGTTATCTGATGACCGAGATTGATTTAATCATGCCCGCCATGGTTCAACGCCTAAACAAAAGGACAGGTCTTCTCTCGCTCGGGCCTCCTGAGGCTTGATTCTGAAGCGGTCCAACCAGTTATCTGATGACCGAGATTGATTTAATCATGCCCGCCATGGTTCAACGCCTAAGCAAAAGGACAGGTCTTCTCTCGTTCGGGCCTCCTGAGGCTTGATTCTGAAGCGGTCCAACCAGTTATCTGATGACCGAGATTGATTTAATCATGCCCGCCATGGTTCAACGCCTAAGCAAAAGGACAGGTCTTCTCTCGCTCGGGCCTCCTGAGGCTTGATTCTGAAGCGGTCCAACCGGTTATCTGATGACCGAGATTGATTTAATCATGCCCGCCATGGTTCAACGCCTAAGCAATGGACAGGTCTTCTCTCGCTCGGGCCTCCTGAGGCTCGATTCTGAAGCGGTCCAACCAGTTATCTGATGACCGAGATTGATTTAATCATGCCCGCCATGGTTCAACGCCTAAGCAAACGGACAGGTCTTCTCTCGTTCGGGCCTCCTGAGGCTTGATTCTGAAGCGGTCCAACCAGTTATCTGATGACCGAGATTGATTTAATCGTGCCCGCCATGGTTCAACGCCTAAGCAAAGGACAGGTCTTCTCTCGTTCAGGCCTCCTGAGGCTTGATTCTGAAGCGGTCCAACCGGTTATCTGATGACCGAGATTGATTTAATCATGCCCGCCATGGTTCAACGCCTAAGCAAAAGGACAGGTCTTCTCTCGCTCGGGCCTCCTGAGGCTTGATTCTGAAGCGGTCCAACCGGTTATCTGATGACCGAGATTGATTTAATCATGCCCGCCATGGTTCAACGCCTAAGCAAACGGACAGGTCTTCTCTCGCTCGGGCCTCCTGAGGCTTGATTCTGAAGCGGTCCAACCAGTTATCTGATGACCGAGATTGATTTAATCATGCCCGCCATGGTTCAACGCCTAAGCAAAAGGACAGGTCTTCTCTCGTTCGGGCCTCCTGAGGCTTGATTCTGAAGCGGTCCAACCGGTTATCTGATGACCGAGATTGATTTAATCATGCCCGCCATGGTTCAACGCATAATCAAGCCGACATGTCTTCTCTCGTTCGGGCCTACCTGAGGCGTGATTCTGAAGCGGTCCAACCGGTTATCTGATGACCGAGATTGATTTAATCATGCCCGCCATGGTTCAACGCCTAAGCAAAAGGACAGGTCTTCTCTCGCTCGGGCCTCCTGAGGCTTGATTCTGAAGCGGTCCAACCAGTTATCTGATGACCGAGATTGATTTTATCATGCCCGCCATGGTTCAACGCCTAAGCAAGACGACAGGTCTTCTCTCGTTCGGGCCTCCTGAGGCGTGATTCTGAAGCGGTCCAACCGGTTATCTGATGACCGAGATTGATTTAATCATGCCCGCCATGGTTCAACGCCTAAGCAAAAGGACAGGTCTTCTCTCGCTCGGGCCTCCTGAGGCTTGATTCTGAAGCGGTCCAACCGGTTATCTGATGACCGAGATTGATTTAATCATGCCCGCCATGGTTCAACGCCTAAGCAAAAGGACAGGTCTTCTCTCGCTCGGGCCTCCTGAGGCTTGATTCTGAAGCGGTCCAACCAGTTATCTGATGACCGAGATTGATTTAATCATGCCCGCCATGGTTCAACGCATAATCAAGCCGACATGTCTTCTCTCGCTCGGGCCTCCTGAGGGGTGATTCTGAAGCGGTCCAACCGGTTATCTGATGACCGAGATTGATTTAATCATGCCCGCCATGGTTCAACGCCTAAGCAAAAGGACAGGTCTTCTCTCGCTCGGGCCTCCTGAGGCTTGATTCTGAAGCGGTCCAACCAGTTATCTGATGACCGAGATTGATTTTATCATGCCCGCCATGGTTCAACGCCTAAGCAAAACGACAGGTCTTCTCTCGTTCGGGCCTCCTGAGGCTTGATTCTGAAGCGGTCCAACCGGTTATCTGATGACCGAGATTGATTTAATCATGCCCGCCATGGTTCAACGCCTAAGCAAAAGGACAGGTCTTCTCTCGTTCGGGCCTCCTGAGGCTTGATTCTGAAGCGGTCCAACCGGTTATCTGATGACCGAGATTGATTTAATCATGCCCGCCATGGTTCAACGCCTAAGCAAAAGGACAGGTCTTCTCTCGCTCGGGCCTCCTGAGGCTTGATTCTGAAGCGGTCCAACCGGTTATCTGATGACCGAGATTGATTTAATCATGCCCGCCATGGTTCAACGCCTAAGCAAAAGGACAGGTCTTCTCTCGCTCGGGCCTCCTGAGGCTTGATTCTGAAGCGGTCCAACCAGTTATCTGATGACCGAGATTGATTTCATCATGCCCGCCATGGTTCAACGCCTAAGCAAAAGGACAGGTCTTCTCTCGCTCGGGCCTCCTGAGGCTTGATTCTGAAGCGGTCCAACCAGTTATCTGATGACCGAGATTGATTTCATCATGCCCGCCATGGTTCAACGCCTAAGCAAAAGGACAGGTCTTCTCGTTCGGGCCTCCTGAGGCTTGATTCTGAAGCGATCCAACCGGTTATCTGATGACCGAGATTGATTTAATCATGCCCGCCATGGTTCAACGCCTAAGCAAAAGGACAGGTCTTCTCTCGCTCGGGCCTCCTGAGGCTTGATTCTGAAGCGGTCCAACCGGTTATCTGATGACCGACGATTGATTTAATCATGCCCGCCATGGTTCAACGCATAATCAAGCCGACATGTCTTCTCTCGGTCGGGTCTACTGAGAGGTGATTCTGAAGCGGTTCAACCGGTTATCTGATGACCGAGATTGATTTAATCATGCCCACCTTGGTTCAACGCCTAAGCAAAAGGACAGGTCTTTTCTCGTTCGGGACTCCTGAGGCTTGATTCTGAAGCTCTCCAACCGGTTCCCTGATGACCGAGTTTGATTTATTCGTGCTCGACATGGTGCAACGCATAATCAAGCCGATATGTCTTCTCTCGTTCGGGATACCTAAGCCGTGATTCTAAAGCGGTCCAACCGGTTATCTGATGTCCGAGATTGATTTAATCATGCCCGCCATGGTTCAACTCCTAAAGCAAAAGGACAGGTCTTCTCTCGCTCGGGCCTCCTGAGGCTTGATTCTGAAGCGGTCCAACCGGTTATCCCATGACCGAGATTGATTTAATCATGCCCGCCATGCTTCAACGCCTAAGCAAAAGAACAGGTCGTTCTCTCGCTCAGGCTCCTGAGGCTTGATTCTCAAGCGCTCCAACCAGTTATCTGATGACCGAGATTGATTTTATCATGCCCGCCATGGTTCAATGCATTATCAAGCCGATATGTCTTCTCTCGTTCGGGTCTACTGAAGGGTGATTCTGAAGCGGTCAAACCGGTTATCTGATGACCGAGATTGATTTCATCATGCCCGCCATGGTTCCACGCATAAACAAACCGACATGTCTTCTCTCGTTCGGGACACCTGAGGCCGTGATTCTAAAGCGGTCCAACCGGTTGTCTCGATGTCCGAGATTGATTTAATCATGCCCGCCATGCTTCAACGCCTAAGCAAAAGGACAGGTCTTCTCTCGCTCAGGCCTCCCGAGGCTTGATTCTGAAGCGGTCCAACCAGTTATCTGATGACTAAGATTGAATTTCATCATGGCCTCGCCATGGTTCAACGCATAATCAATCCGACATGGTCTTCGACAGGTCTTCTCTCGCCTGCCAGGCCTCCCGTGAGGCTTGATTCTGAAGCGGTCCAACCGGTTATCTGATGACTGAGATTGATTTTAATCATGCCCGCCATGGTTCAACGCCTAAGCACAGGGAAAGGTCTTTTCTCGCTCGGGCCTCCTGAGGCTTGATTCTAAAGTGGTCCAACCGGTTATCTGATGACCGAGATTGACTTAATCGTGTCCGCCATGCTGCAACGCCCAACCAAAAGGACAGGTCTTCTCTGGCTCGGGCCTCCTGTGGGGTGATTCTGCAGTGGTCCAACCAGTTATCTGATGACCGAGATTGATTTAATCATGGCCGCCATGGTTCAACGTCTAAGCAAAAGGACAGGTCTTTCTCGCTCGGGCATCCTGAGGCTTGATTCCGAAGCGGTCCAACCAGATATTTGATGACCGAGATTGATTTTATCATGCGCGCCATGGTTCAACGCCAAAGCAAAAGGACTGGTCTTCTCTCATTCGGGCCTCCTGAGGCTCGATTCTGAAGCAGTACTACCGGTTATCTGATAAGCGAGATCGATTTAATCATTCCCGACATGGTGCAACGCATAATCAAGCCGACATGTGTTCTCTCGTTCGGGACACCTAAGCCGTAATTCTAAAGTGGTCCAACTGGTTATCTGATGTCCGAGATTGATTTAATCATGCCCGCCATGGTTCAACACCTAAGCAAAAGGACAGGTCTTCTCCCGCTCGGGTCACCTGAGGGGTGATTCTAAAGCGGTCCAACAAGTTATTTGATGACCGAGATATATTTTATCATGCCCGCCCTGGTTCAACGCCTAAGCAAAAGGACAGGTCCTCTCTCGCTCGGGCCTCCTGAGGCTTCATTCTCAAGCGGTCCAACCAGTTATCTGATGACCGAGATTGATTTTAGCATGCCCGACATGGTGCAACGCCTAAGCAAAACGATAGGTCTTCTCTCGCTCGGGTTTCCTACGGGGTGACTCTGCAGCGGTCCAACCCGTTATCTGATGACCGATATTGATTTAATCATGCCTGCCATGGTTCAACGCCTAAGCAAAAGGACAGGTCTTCTCTCTTTCGTGCCTCCTGAGGCTTGATTCTGAACCGGTCCAACCCGTTATCTGATGACCGAAATTCATTTAATCATGCCCGCCATGGTTCAACGGATAATCATGCCGACATGCCTTCTCTCGTTCGGGTCTCCTGAGGGGTGATTCTGAAGCGGTCTAACCGGTTATCTGATGACCGAGATTGATTTAATCATGCCCGCCTTGGTTCAACGCCTAAGCAAAAGGACAAGTCTCTCGCTCGGGCCCCCTGAGGGGTGATTTTGAAGCGGTCCAACCAGTTATCTGATGACCGAGATTGATTTAATCATGCCCGCCATGGTTCAGCGCCTAAACAAAAGGACAGTTCTCTCGCTCGGGCCTCCAGAGGCTTGATTGAGAAGCGGTCCAACCAGTTATCTGATGACCAACATTAATTTAATCTTGCCCGCCATGGTGCATCCCCTAAGCAAAAGGACAGGTCTCCTCTCGCTCGATCCTCTTGAGGCTTGATTCTGAAGGTCCAACCAGTTATCTGATGAGCGAGATTGGTTTTATCATGTCCGCCATGGTTCAACGCCTAAACAAAAGGACAGGTCCTCTCTCGCTCGGGCCTCCTGAGGCTTGATTCTGAAGAGGTCCAACCGTTATCTGATGACCGAGATTGATTTCAATATGCCCACCATGGTTTAACGCCTAAGCAAATGGAGAGGTCTTCTTTCGTTCGGGCCTCCTGAGGCTTGTTTCTGAAGCGGTCCACACGGTTATCTGATGACCGAGATTTATTTAATCATGCCCACCATGCTTCAACGCCTAAGCAAAAGGACAGGTCTTCTATCGCTAGGGCCTCCTGAGGCTTGATTCCGACACGATCCAACCAATTATCTGATTTTCGAGATTGATTCAATGATGCCCGCCATGGATCAACGCCTAAGTAAAAGGACAGAACTTCTCTCGCTCGGGTCTCCTGAGGGGTGATTCTGAAGCGATCCAATCACTTATCTGATGAACGAGATTGATTTTATCATGGTCGCCATGGTTCAGTGCCTAAGCAACAGGACACGTCTTCTCTCGCTCGGGCCTCCTCAGGCTTGATTCTGAAGCGTTCGAACCACTTATCTAATGACCGAGATTGTTTTCATCATGCCCGCCATGGTTTAACGCCTAAGAAAAAGGACAGGACTCTCGTTCAGGCCTCCTGAGGTTTGATTCTGAAACGATCCAACCAGTTATCTGATGACCAAGATAGATTTAATCATGACCGCTATGGTTCAACGGCTAAGCAAAAGGACGGGTCTTCTCTCGCTCGGGCCTCCTGAGGCTTGATTCTGAAACCGTATAGCCGGTTATCTGATGACCGAGATTGATTTAATCATGCCCGTCATGGTGCAACGCCAAAGCAAAAGGACAGCTCTTCTCTCGCTCGGGCCTCCTGAGCGGTGATTCTGCAGCGGTCCAACCAGTTATCAGATAACCGAGATTGATTTAATCATGCTCGCCATGGTTCAACGCATAATCAAGCCTACAATTCTTCTCTCGCTCGGGACTAATGAAGGGTTATTCTAAAGCGGACCAACCGGTTTTCTCATGTCCGAGATTAATTTAATCATGCCCGCCGTGGTTGAACGCCTAAGCAGAAGGACAGCTCTTCTCTCGCTCGGGCCTCCTGAGGCTTGATTCTGAAGCGGTCCAACTGGTTATCGCATGACCGAGATTGATTTAATCATGCCCGCCATGCTTCAACGCCTAAGCAAAAGAACAGGTCGTTTTCGCTCAGGCTCCTGAGGCTTGATTCTCAAGCGCTCAAACCAGTTATCTGATGACAGAGATTCAGTTAATCATGCCCACTATGGTTCAACGCCTAAGCAAAACGACAGGTCTTCTCTCGCTCGAGCGTCCTGAGGCTTGAATCTGAAGGTGCAACCAGTTATCTGATGAGCGAGATTGATTTTATCATGCCCGCCACGGTTCCACGCCTAAACAAAAGGAGCAGGTCTTCTCTCGCTCGGGCCTCCTGAAGGGTGATTCCGAAGCGGTCCGACCAGTTATCTCATGACCGAGATTGATTTTATCATGCCGGCCATGGTTCAACGCCTAAGCAAAAGGACAGGTCTTCTCTCGCTCGGGCCTCCTGAGGCTTGCTTCTGAAGAGGTCCAACCGTTATCTGATGTCCGAGATTTATTTAGTCATGCCCGCCGTGGTTCAACTCCTAAGCAAAAGGCCAGGTCTTCTCTCGCTCGGGCCTCCTGAGGCTTGATTCTCAAGCGGTCCAACCGGTTATCCCATGACCGAGATTGATTTAATCATGTCCGCCATGCTTCAACGCCTAAGCAAAAGGACAGGTCTTCTCTCGCTCGGGCCTCGTGAGGCTTGATTCTGAAGCGCTCCAACCAGTTATCTGATGACCGAGATTGATTTTATCATGCCCGCCACGGTGCAACGCACAATCAAGCCGACATGTCTTTTCTCGTTCGGGACACCTAAGCCGTGATTCCAGAGTGGTCCAACCGGTTATCTGATGTAAGAGATTGATTTAATCATGCCCGCCATTGTTCAACGCCTAAGCAAAAGGACAGCTCTTCTCTCACTCGGGCCCTCCTGACGCTTGATTCTGAACCGGTCCAACCCGTTATCTGATGACCGAGATTCATTTAATCATGCCCGCCATGGTTCAACACCTAAACAAAAGGCCAGGTCTTCTCTCGCTCGGGCCTCCTAAGCTTGATTGAGAAGCGGTCCAACCAGTTATCTGATGACCGACATTGATTTAATCATGCCAGCCATGGTGCATCGCCTAAGCAAAAGGACAGGTCTTCTCTCGCCTGAGCCTCCTGAGGCTTGATTCTGAAGGTGTCACGATCTTTCTTGAACGTGACGAAGGGGGCCGAAGCACCCGCCGAGAGAGAGACGCCTTGCAGCCTGGTTGTGAGGGTGGTCGTTGACTGACCGGGGCGGCGTGCGCTCCCGGCGTTTATTGACGCGGTGATCAATGTTGCCCGCCGAGGCTGGCGGCCATCGACGGGTTGACTGGAGGGGCGCTACATACTGGTGACTTCCCTCCCCCCAGTTTGTTTTTGCCAAAACAAAATGAATGAATACTTAACACACACGGCCGACACCAACTTGGCGTCTGGTCGTGCCAAGTCCTGGCCGGTCGACGATGAAGGCTACCCCGGCGAGTAGCGGTCAGGTGGCCTTCGCTGCCGCGTACTCCGCCTGGCCGCTGGTGTCGACGGGCCGGGTGTGGCAACGCCGGGCGCTGCCTGGACCGGTTGCGCTCCACCCGGTGGAGCCGCAGGGACCGGATTCGTGAGTGGCACCGGTCCAACAGGTGCCACAGGACTGGCGACTCTTGTCGCCTCCGTGGTGGGTGGCGCTCCACTGGCCGAGACGGGTGCTGTCGTTGGTCCCCCTGCGGGCTGGTCTCCCGAAGTGACGGCTGAGGGTGCGAGCCAGGTCCCGGAGAGAGGCCTGACATGGTCGGCGTGCCGGTGCCAGGTGGTCCCATCGGGCATGCGGACGAGCAGCGACGAGGCGCTCGCTGGCGATACCACATGTCCAGCAGAATAGGGTGGGCCAGGACGGAAGTTCCTGGCGTAGACCGACGCTCCCGGCTCCGGCAAAGGCCCGGGACGGCACCCTCGGTCAGCAGCCAGCTTCTGCTTCAGCTGCTTCAGGAGCGCAGTGGACCGGAGGTCTGGATGCAAGACGTCCAAGGGTGTCTTGAACATCTGGCCCAGCAGAAGCTCGCAGGGGCACGGCCAGTGACCTCATGGGGGTGGTCCGGTACTGAAACAGTACCCGGGCCACCAGCGTCCGGAAATCCCCGGGCTGGCTCTTCTTAAGCTTGTTCTTGATGGTCTGTACCACCCGCTCGGCTGCACCATTGGAAGCCGGGTGGTACGGCGGAACCAGCATCCGGCGGATCCCATTCCTCTGCAGCCACTCCAGGTACTCGGCGCTGGCGAAAGCGGGACCATTGTCGGACACAATGATGTCCGTCAATCCCTGCGCCGCGAAGACTCTCCGCAGCGCCGCAATGGTCGCGCTTGCCGACGGAGTGGTGACTGGCAGTGCCTCCACCCACTTCGAGAAGGCGTCCACTACCACCAGGAAGTAGTTGCCCTTGAAGGGTCCCGCGAAGTCCACGTGCAAGCGGGACCAGGGCCTCTGTGGGAAAGGCCAGGGGGTGATCTCCACGTGGCGCGAGGCTCGCTGGTTCTCCTGGCAGACCTGGCAGCCTTGCACCTGGTGAGCAATGTCCTGGTCCAGGCCAGGCCACCACACGTGCGATCGTGCCACCATCTTGGTCTTCTCCACACCAGGATGCCCCGCGTGCAGCAACTGCAGGACCTTGGCCCGGAGACTTTGTGGAATCACCACCCTGGAACCCCACAGCAGGCAGCCCTGCTCCAAGCTCAGCTCGGTGGTCTTGTGGCCTGTAGGCCTGGTGACGCAGCTCCCCCTCGGGATACCGCCTTGACCACCTGAGACAGGACCGGGTCCCGGCTGGTCGCCTGCGCCACCGCAGTCCTGGTGAGCACCCCGGGTAGGCCCGCTCCAGCAGGAAAACATCGGCTGGCTCTGGAACGGCAGCAGGCACCTCCGGCAGGGGCAGGCGGCTCAGAGCGTCGCCAGGTCCCAGGTCCTTCCCAGGGCGGTAGACCAGCTTGTAACTGTAGGCCGCCAGCGTCAAGGCCCAGCGAACCACACGTGGTGAGGCTTGCACTGGGACTGCCTTGTCCGGCCCCAGCAGCCCCAACAGTGGCTTGTGGTCCGTGACTGCCTCGAACTGCCGGCCCCACAGGTACTGGTGGAAGCGCTTGACCCCGAACATGAGCGCCAGGCCTTCCTTGTCGAGCTGGCTGTAGCGTAGCTCCGCCGCATGAAGCCTACGAGAAGCAAACGCCACAGGGTGTTCCTGACCATCCTGACACCGGTGCGACAGGACGGCTCCTACCACGTACGGTGACGCATCCACGGTGAGGACTACAGGCTTGGCCGGATCGAAGTGGACCAGCACTGGAGCCTTGATGACCAGCTCCTTGCTGCGCTGGAAGGCCAAGTCCTGCTCCTTCTTCCAGGCCCACTGCTGACCATCACAGAGCAGACGATGCAGCGGCTCTAGGTGCGTCGACAGGTTGGGCAGGAACCTCCTGTAGAGGTTGATGAGGCCGAGGTAGCTCTGAAGCTCCTTCTTGCTCTTGGGTTTCGGCGCCTTGAGCACGGCCTCAATCCTCTGGGGAGCCAGGGCCAGGCCAGCCTGGGAGATGATGTGTCCCAGGTACTCCACACTGGGGGTCAGGAACACGCACTTGTCCAGCCTCAGCTTGAGACCGGCGTCCTGCAGTCGTGTCAGGACTTTGCGCAGGTTCTGCAGGTGGTCCCCGTCGTCGGTACCGGTCACCAGGATGTCGTCCAAGTACACCGCCACGTGCCTCATGCCCCTGAAGAGGTTGTCCATCTCCCTCTGGAAGATGGCTGGGGCTGAGGCCACGCCGAACGGTAGGCGCGTGTACTGGAAGAGTCCCATGGTAGTCGATATGGTGACATACTTCCGGGCGGCATCCTGGAGCACCAGCTGCCGGTAGGCATCTCGAAGGTCGAGCTCGGAGAACTTCTGTCCTCCGGACAGAGCCGACCAGAGATCTTCGATCCTAGGCAGCGGGTACTTCTCGACGGTAGCGACGGGGTTGATGGTGACCTTGAAGTCCCCGCAGATCCTGACGCGGCCGTCTCGCTTGAGGACTGAAACAATCGGTACGGCCCATTCGGAGGTCTTGACGGGCACCAGGATGCCCTCTCGCTGAAGCCGTTGCAGCTCCTGGGTGACCCCGTCCTTCAGGGCGAACGGCAGCGGACGCGGCTTGAAGAAACGAGGCCAGGCTCTCTCGGGTACGTGGATGCCGACCATCGTGCCGGCGAAGGTGCCCACCCCTGGCTGGAACAGGGACTGGAAGTCGGTCAGGAGGCTCGGGACGTCATTCACCACGTGAAGGGCAGCTTCCTGGTACTCCGGCAGCCGGACACCCATCGAGTGAATCCAGTTCCGGCCCAGCAGCGTCGGCGACGACCCCTTGGTTAGATAAAGGGGAAGGATTGCCTCCCTGTCGCCAAGGCGAACGCTGACTTGGGCCCGACCCTGGACCTGGGAAAGCTGCCCGGAGTAGCTGCGCAGCATGACGTCCGACGCCTCGACAGACACGCCTGGGAAGGTCCGCTTGAACAGCTTCCCGGCCATGACCGACACGCTGGCCCCTGTGTCCAGCTCCATGGTGAGGGGGTGCCCACAGATTTCGACAGACACCAAGTAAGGTTGCACAGACGATGGAGGCTTATTCGTCTGCCACACGTCGAAAATCTGCGGGTCCTCGGCCACGACGTGGAGTCTCGCTGAGGAGGGACCCGGACCTGGTGCCGCTCGTCCCCGCCGCGTTTTCTTGTGACGGCCACCCTGGCCGCGGGCTTGGCTGGAACCCGGGCTTGAACCAGGCTGCTGCTGCCGCTGCTCCTGCTGCTGGCCGCCGCTCGTCCTCTCGTCCTCCCCCTCGGCAGACACGTGCAAGGTGCCCAGTTCTCCCGCACGTAAAGCACTGTGCTCGGGCGAACTGGCACTGTGAGGGGAGTGGGCAGCACCGCAGCGGCTGCAGGCACCGCTCCGTGTCGCCATCTTGTTCACCGCCGCTTCCGCCGCCTCCGTCGACGGTGAGCCGGCCGCACGCGCTATCTCGCTGGCGTCCCTTGCTGCCGCCTCCATCGCCTGCACTGCCTTCACCGCGTCGTCCAGCGAGGGGTCGGGGAGCTCCAGGAGTCGCGTCTGCATGACGGGGTTGTTGATGCCGCAGACGAACCGGTCCCGGAGTAGCGAGTCCAACTGGTCGCCGAAGGCGCAGGTGCTCGCTAACCCTCGTAGCGCAGCGACGAACTTCCCGAGGGTCTCCCCGTCCCGGCGGCTCCGGTTGTTAAAGCGGAACCGCTCCGTCAGCGTGGACGGCGCCGGGCTGAAGTGCGAGCGCAGCGTGGCGAGCAGCTCACCCAGCGTCGTCACGCGCGGCGTGGCCGGCTTGAGGAGGTCGAGCAGGAGACTGAAGACGCGGGTCCCGCAGCTGGCCAAGAAGATGTCCCGCAGTTTCGCCTCGGGCGTGTCGTTCGCCCGGAAAAACCCGTGGACTTGCTCTTCGTAGACAGGCCAGGCGGACCCATCTCCCTCGAACGGCTCGAGCCTCCCGTAGAGCGGCATGGCGACAGGAGCGGATGGCGGTGTTGCGACTCTCTCGGCGGCGTGGGCCGAACCGTGCACGTTGTTGGCCTCCAGTGCCACGGTTCCTCGTCGCCAGTGTCACGATCCTTCTCGAACGTGGACGAAGGGGGCCGAAGCACCCGCCGAGAGAGAGACGCCTTGCAGACTGGTTGTGAGGGTGGACGATGACTGACCGGGGCGGCGTGCGCTCCCGGCGTTTATAGACGCGGTGATCAATGTTGCCCACCGAGGCTGGCGGCCATCGACGGGTTGACTGGAGGGGGCACTACATACTGGTGACAGAAGGTCCAACTAGTTATGTGATGAGCGAGATTGATTTTATCATGCCCGCAATGGTTCAACGCCTCAACAAGAGGACAGGTCTTCTCTCGCTCGGGCCTCCTGAGGGGTGATTCTGAAGCGGTCCAACCAGTCATCTCATGACCGAGATTGATTTTATCATGCCTGCCATGGTTCAACGCCTAAGCTAAAGGACAAGTTTTCTCTCGCTCGGGCCTCCTGAGGTGATTCTGAAGAGGTCCAACCATTATCTGATGACCGAGATTGATTTCGATATGCCCGCCATGGTTTAACGCCTAAGCTAAAGGAGAGGTCTTCTCTCGTACGGGCCTCCTGAGGCTTGTTTCTGAAGCGGTCCACCCGGTTATCTGATGACCGAGATTTATATAATCATGCCCACCATGGTTCAACGCCTAAGCAAAAGGACAAGTCTTCTCTCACTCGGGCCTCCTGACGCTTGATTCTGAACCGGTCCAACCCGTTATCTGATGACCGAGATTCATTTAATCATGCCCGCCATGGTTCAACGGATAATCATGTCGACATACCTTCTCACGTTCGGGTCTCCTGAGGGGTGATTCTGAAGCGGTCCAACCGGTTATCTGATGACCGAGATTGTTTTCATCATGCCCGCCATGGTTCAACGCCTAAAGAAAAGGACAGGACTTTCGTTCAGGCCTCCTGAGGCTTGATTCTGAAACGATCCAACCGGTTATCTGACGACCGAGATAGATTTAATCATGACCGCCATGGTTCAAAGCCTAAGCAAAAGGACAGGTCTTCTCTCGCTCGGGCTTCCTGAGGCTTGATTCTGAAGCCATCCAGCCGGCTATCTGATGACCGAGATTGATTTAATTACGCCCGCCATGGTGCAACGCCAAAGCAAAAGGATAGCTCTTCTCTCGCTCGGGCCTCCTGAGCGCTGATTCTGCAGCGGTCCAACCAGTTATCTGATAACCGAGATTGATTTAATCATGCTCGCGATGGTTCAACACATAATCAAGCCGACTTGTCTTCTCTCGCACGGGTCTAATGAAGGGTGATTCTGAAGCGGTTCAACCGGTTATCTGATGACCGAGATTGATTTAATTATGCCCACCTTGGTTCAACGCCTAAGCAAAAGGACAGGTTCTCGTTCGGGACTCCTGAGGCTTGATTCTGAATCTCTCCAACCGGTTCCCTGATGACCGAGTTTGATTTAATCGTGCTCGAAATGGTGCAACGCATAATCAAGCCGATGTGTCTTCTCTCGTTCGGGAAACCTAAGCCGTTATTCTAAAGCGGTCCAACCGGTTTTCTCATGTCCGAGATTGATTTAATCATGCCCGTCATGGTTCAACTCCTAAGCAAAAGGACAGGTCTTCTCTCGCTCGGGTCAGCTGAGGGGTGATTCTGAGCGGTCCAACAAGTTATTTGATGACCGAGATCGATTTTATCATGCCCGCCCTGGTTCAACGCCTAAGCAAAAGGATAGGTCTTCTCTCGCTCGGCCCTCCTAAGGGGTGATTCTGCAGCGGTCCAAACAGCTATGTGATGACCGATATTGATTTAATCATGCCCACCATGGTTCAACGCCTAAGCAAAAGGACAGGCCTTCTTCTTTCGGGCCTCCTGAGGCTTGATTCTGAAGCAGTCCAACCGGTTATCTGATGACCTAAATTGATTTAATCATATCACCATGGTGCAACGTATAATCAAGCCGACATGTCTTCTCTCGTTCGGGTCTCCTGAGGGGTGATTCTGAAGCGGTCCAACCGGTTGTCTCATGAGCGAGCTTGATTTAATCATGCCCGCCATGGTTCAAAACCTAAGCAGAAGGACAGGTCTTCTCCCGCTCGGGCCTCCAGAGTCTTGATTTTTGAAGCGGTCCAACCAGTTATCTGATGACCGAGATTGTTTTTATCATGCCCGCAATGGTTCAACGCCTAAGCAAAAGGACAGGTCTCTCGTTCGGGCCTCCTGAGGCTTGATTCTAAGTCGGTCCAACCGGTTATCTGATGACCGAGATTGAGTTTAATCATGCCCGCCATGGTGCAACGCCTAAGCAAAAGGCCAGGTCTTCATTCGCTCGGGCCTACTGAGGCTTGGTTCTCAAGCGGTCCAACCGGTTATCCCATGACCAAGATTGCTTTACTAATGTCCGCCATGCTTCAACGCCTAAGCAAAAGGACAGGTCTTCTCTCGCTCGGGCCTCCTCAGGCTTGATTCTGAACCGCTCCAACCAGTTATCTGATGACCGAGATTGATTTTATCATGCCCGCCACGGTGCAACGCATTATCGAGCCGACATGTCTTCTCTCGTTCGGGACACCTAAACCGTGATTCAAAAGTGGTCCAACCGGTTATCTGATGTCCAATATTGATTTAATCATGCCCGCCATTGTTCAACACCTAAGCAAAAGGACAGGGATTTCTCTCACTCGGGCCTCCTGACGCTTGATTCTGTAACGGTTTAACCCGTTATCCGATGACCGAGATTAATTTAATCAAGCCCGCCATGGTTCAACGGATAACCATGCCGACATGCCTTCTCTCGTTCGGGTCTCCTGAGGGGTGATTCTGAAGCGGTCAATCCGGTTATCTGATGACCGAGATTGATTTAATCATGCCCGCCTTGGTTCAACGCCTAAGCAAAAGCACAAGTCTCTTGCTCGGGCCTCCTGAAGTGTGAGTCTGAAGCGGTCCAAACAGTTATCTGACGACCGAGATTCATTTAATCATGCCCGCCATGGTTCAACGCCTAAACAAAAGGACAGGTCTTCTCTCGCTCGGGCCTCCTGAGGCTTGATTGAGAAGCGGTCCAACCAGTTATCTGATGACCGACATTGATTTAATCATGCCTGCCATGGTGCATCGCCTCAGCAAAAGGGCAGGTCTTCTCATGCTAGAGCCTCCTGAGGCTTGATTCTGAAGGTACAACCAGTTATCTGATGAGCGAGATTAATTTTGTCATGCCCGGCATGGTTCAATGCATCAACAAAAGGACAAGTCTTCTCTTGCTCGGGCCTCCTGAGGGGTGATTCCGAAGCGGTCCAACCGGTTATCTGATGCCCGAGATTGACTTAATCATGCCCGCCATGGTGCAACGCCCAACCAAAAGGACAGGTCTTCTCTGGCTCGGGCCTCCTGAGGGGTGATTCTGCAGCGGTCCAACCAGTTATCTGATGACCGAGCTTGATTTAATCATGGCCACCATGGTTCAACGTCTAAGCAAAAGGACAGGTCTTCTCTCGCTCGGGCCTCCTGAGGCTTTATTCCGAAGCGGTCCAACCCGTTATCTGATGACCGAGATTGATTTTATCATGCGCGCCATGGTTCAACGCCTAAGCAAAAGGATAGGTCTTCTCTCGCTCGGGCCTCCTGAGGCTTGATTCCGAAACGATCCAACGAGTTATCTGATGACCGAGATTGATTTTATCTTGCCCGCCATGGTGCAACGCATAATCAAGCCGACATGTCTTCTCTCGTTCGGGACACCTAAGCCGCGATTCCAAAGCGGTCCAACCGGTTTTCTCATGTCCGAGATTGTTTCAATCATGCCCGCCATGGTTCAACGCCTAAGCAAAAGGACAGGTCTTCTCTAGCTCGGGTCTCCTGAGGGTGATTCTGAATCGATCGAGTCAGTTATCTGATGAACGAGATTGATTTTATCATACCCGCCATGGTTCAACGCCTAAGCAAAAGGACAGGTCTTCTCTCACTCGGGCCAACTCAGGCTTGATTCTGAAGCGGTCCAACCAGTTATCAGATGACCGAGATTGTTTTTATCATGCCCGCCATGGTTCAACGCCTAAACAAAAGGACAGGACTCTCGTTCAGGCCTCCTGAGGCTTGATTTTGAAGTGGTCCAACCAGTTATCTGATGACCGTGATTGATTTAAACACGCCCGCCATGGTGCAACGCCTAAGCAAAAAGACAGGTCTTCTCTGGCTCGGGCCTCCAGAGGGGTGATTCTGCACCGGTCCAACCAGTTATCTGATGACCGATATTGATTTATTCATGGCCGCCATGGTTCAACGCTTAAGCAAAAGGACAGGTCTTCTCTCGTTCGGGCCTCTGAGGCTTGATTCTGAAGCGGTCCAACCGGTTATCTGATGACCGAGAGTGATTTAATCATGCCCGCCATGGTGCAACGTATATTCATGCCGACATGTCTTCTCTCGTTCGGGTCTCCTGAAGGGTGATTCTGAAGCGGTCCAACCGGTTATCTGACGACCGAGATTGATTTTATCATGCCCGCAATGGTTCGACGCCTAAGCAAAAGGAAAGGTCTTCTCTCGTTCGGGCCTCCTGAGGCTTGATTCTGAAGCGGTCCAACCGGTTATCTGATGACCAAGATCGATTTAATCATGCCCGCCATAGTTCAACGCATATTCAAGCCGACATGTCTTCTCTCGTTCGGGACACCTAAGCCGTGATTCTAAAGCGGTCCAACCGGTTATTTGATAACCGAGATTGATTTAATAATGCCCGCCATGGTTCAAAGCCAAAGCAGTCCGGCAGGATTTTCCTCGTTCGGGCTTCCTGAGGCTTGATTCTGATGCGGTCCCACCGATTATTTGGAGACCGAGATTCATTTAATCACGTCCGCCATGGTCCAACACCTAATCAAGCCGACAGGCCTTCTCTCGTTCGGAACACCTAAGGCTTGATTCTGAAGCTGTCCAACCATTCATCTGATGAGCAAGATATCATGCCCGCCATGGTTCAACGCCTAATCTAGCCGACAGGTCTTCTCTCGTTCAGGCCGCCTCAGGCTTGATTCTGAAGCTGTCCAAACGATTATTTGATGAACGAGATTGATTTAATCATGCCCGCAATGGTTCAACGTCTGACCAAATCGAAAGGTCTCTCGTTCGGTCCTCCTGAGGCGTGATTCTGAAGCAGTCAAACCGGTTATCTGATGACCAAGATTGATTTAATCATGCCCGCCACGGTTCAACGCATATTCAAGCCGACATGTCGTCTCTCGTTCGGGACACCTAAGCCGTGATTCTAAAGCGGTCCAACCGGTTATCCCATGACCGAGATTGATTTAATCATGCCCGCCATGGTTCAACTCCTAAGCAAAAGGACAAGTCTTCTCTCGCTCGAGCCTCCTGAGGCTTGATTTTGAAGCGGTCCAACCGGTTATCCCATGACCGAGATTGGTTTAATCATGCCCTCCATGCTTCAACGCGTAAGCGAAGGGACAGGTCTTCTTTCGCTCGGGCCTCCCGAGGGTTGATTCTGAAGCGGTCCAACCAGTTATTTGATGACCGAGAGTGATTTTATCATGGCCGCTATGGTGCAACGCATAATCGAGCCTACATGTCTTATCTCGTTCGGGACAGCTAAGCCGTGATTCCAAAGTAGTCCAACCGGTTGTCTGATGTCCGAGATTGATTTAATCATGCCCGCCATTGTTCAACGTCTAAGCAAAATAACAGGTCTTTTCTCACTCGGGCCTCCTC
>JAZHYW010011755.1:0-38067 GCA_037355805.1 Ixodes ricinus
CTTTCCAAGAAAGTCCGCTTCGTTGGACCATCTGAAGACGATGATGATGAGGTTGGCTTTATTGGAGGAGTGGCACATCCTCATGCTGACAAGTGGGAAGTGACGGTGACGCTTCAAGGGGAAACCGTAAAGTTTAAATTGGACACGGGCGCCGACGAAACGGTCATCTCGCCCTCCATCTTCCGGAAGCTCTCCCCACGACCGCGCCTGGTAGCACCACCTCGTCAGCTTCACGGACCGGACGGAACCCTTTTGGCAACACAGGGGACAGCTCGCCTCAACATCACGTACAGAGACCGCACTTCGGTGCAAGACGTTTACATCTTGGAAGACCTCCGTACGCCATTACTAGGAAAGCCTGCTATACAAGCTTTGCAAATGGTATCGGTGGTCAACGAGATCAGCCTAAGCTCCCACATTCTTGACGGATCTAAAGTCGACGCAAGAAAAGAGTTCCCTGCGCTCTTCAAAGGGCTCGGCAAGCTCCCTGAAGCATACCACGTGCAACTCCAAGACGGCGCCAAACCGTTCGCACTAAGCTCTCCACGGCGAGTGCCGATCCCCCTCTACGAAAAGACGAAAGAAGAGCTTCAAAGAATGCAGAGAATGGGAGTAATATCACCCGTCGAAGAGCCAACTCCTTGGTGTGCACCGATGGTAGTTGTTCCAAAGCCAAGCGGTGCAGTGAGAATTTGCGTTGATTTCACAGAACTCAATCGCTACGTACTCAGAGAATGGCACCCTATACCGTCAGTCGAACACACCTTGGGACTCCTTCAGAATGCAAGGTACTTCTCAAAACTCGATGCAAACTCCGGGTTTTGGCAAATTCCACTAAGCGGAGACAGCAAGCAGCTCACGACTTTCATTTCGCCGTTTGGCCGGTTTTGCTTCAACAGGCTCCCTTTCGGAATTTCTTCAGCTCCTGAGCACTTCCAGAAACAGCTCTCGAGCATCCTACAGGGAGCAAGTGGTGTCGTATGCCATATGGATGACATTCTCATCTGGGGCTCCACTCCCGCAGAGCATAACACCAGACTCCGCACCGTTTTGCAGCGACTCTGCAACGCAGGTCTGACGCTCAACGAGGACAAATGCTCCTTCACCGTCCAAGAATTAACATTCCTGGGCCACAAAATCAACGAGCATGGCATCCGTCCAGACGATACCAAGGTTGAAGCCGTCAAGGCCATGGACCCGCCTACCTCTAAGCCAGAGCTGCAGAGGGTATTGGGAATGGCAACGTACCTGGCTAGATTCGTTCCCAACCTAGCAACCGTCCTTCAACCACTCAGCTCTATGCTTAGCACTAAGCAAGAGTTTGTTTGGGGATCCGATCAACAAGACGCGTTTGACAAGTGGAAGGCGATTTTATCGTCACATCCAGTCCTTGGAGTCTACGACCCTAGAAAAGAGACTATAGTGACGGCCGATGCGTCTTCTTACGGAGTCGGCGCCGTATTGAGACAAAAGCAAGAGGAAAACAAATATAAAGTCATCGCGTACGCTTCCAGACTGCTGAGCGACACCGAAAAAAGGTACGCTCAAATCGAAAAAGAGGGTCTAGCGCTCGTCTGGGCTTGTGAGAAGTTCAGCGATTACCTAGTCGGCAAGTTCTTCAACCTCGAGACCGACCACAAGCCTCTGGTGCCGCTTTTCTCAAGCAAGGCTCTAGACGACCTCACGCCGAGACTGCAGCGTTTGCGCATGCGTATGATGAGGTACAACTACAACATCACATACGTACCAGGAAAAGAACTTCTCGCCGCAGACACGCTATCAAGGGCACCTCTCAAAAACACTTTCCCTCTAGACCTAGAGAGAGACGTTGGCGCTTTTGTCCAAAACATCAGGTCCACATTGTCATTCAAAGACACATGTCTTCAGTGGATTATTGACCACCAAAAAACAGACCTGGTCTGCCAAGCCTTGAGGAAATACTCTCAACGAGCTTGGCCCAGCCGGCGAGACCTTGACAACGACGTGAAGCCCTACTATCAATATCGGCATCAATTCACAGTTGAGGAGGATCTACTTCTCTACGCCTCAAGGGTAGTGATCCCAGTCAAGTGCCGACCCGAACTCCTGAGACTTCTGCATGAAGGTCACTTCGGCATTGTAAAGACTCAAGCCAGAGCGGCAGGCTCTGTGTGGTGGCCAGGTCTACAAAAAGATGTGGAAAGAGACAGTAAAAACATGCCATCCCTGCATTGAAAAGTCAAAGAACAGGAAAATGCCTCTGCTTCCGACTGAATTTCCCGACAGACCATGGCAGAGGGTGGCAATGGACCTCTTTTACCATGAAGGTCACTGGTGGTTAATTGTGACCGATTATTTTTCTCGGTACCCAGAAATCGCACGACTACAAAGTCTGACTACACAGGCAGTTGTCACACACTGCAAGTCAATATTTTCCCGACACGGCATACCAGAGGTCGTTGTTTCCGACAACGGACCCCA
Organism: Ixodes ricinus; assembly: GCA_037355805.1. NCBI lineage: Eukaryota > Metazoa > Arthropoda > Arachnida > Ixodida > Ixodidae > Ixodes > Ixodes ricinus. The sequence continues at coordinate 2,461 of JAZHYW010011755.1, forward strand.
GTTTTCTCGTGTAGCGACGTCTGCGTTTTCTACATTTGCAAGAGAAAATGGATTTAAACATGTGACATCCAGCCCTCGATATCCACAGAGCAATGGGTTAGCGGAGGCTGCAGTTAAAATAATCAAAACTTCAATGTCAAAAACGGGAGACCCCTACAAGACACTTCTCTCGTACCGAACGACACCTCTAAAGAACGGATACAGCCCTGCGGAACTCCTCATGGGAAGGCGGCTTCGAACAAACGTGCCTACAGCAAGCAAGATGTTACTTCCCGTCAGCCCCGACATTGATCGACTAAAGAAGTTTGAGAAAGAAAGTCGGGAACAACAAGAAAAGGCATACAATCGCCGCCACGGAGTTCGCGACCTGGCGGACATCGTGGATGGTACCGATGTCTGGGTTGTAGACCTCAAGAGAAGAGGTACTGTACAGCAACCAGCCCAGGAGCCAAGGTCCTTCATCGTAGAAACGGATGAAGGCACCGTTCGGAGGAACAGGACCCATCTTGTTCCCTACACCGATCAAATCCCGCCGCCTGATTCCTCTCACGAATGCCAAGATACCACGCATGCCCACAGCAAGAGTGGCCGCTGCCTAAAACAACCTAGGCGGTACTCTCCTTAAGAAAGGGAGATGTGGTATGAAAGGGCCTGCCACCTACTGAGCAGCACGCCTACCCGCTGGTGGTAGACGACGAGATTAAAGATTCTTATACGTGGCACTCTGGCCTGCGGTAGCATCTCGTTCTTTCTCCGCCAATCTAACACACACAGAAAACCGGTTGGACCGCTTCAGAATCACCCCTCAGGAGACCCGAACGAGAGAGAACATGTTGGCTTGATTATCCGTTGAACCATAGCGGCCATAATTAAATCAGATAATTGGTTGGACCGCTGCAGAATCACCCCTCAGGAGGCCCGAGCCAGAGAAGACCTGTCCTTTTGCTTAGGCGTTGCACCATGGCGGGCATGATTAAATCAATCTCAGTCATCAGATAACCGGTTGGACCGCTTCAGAATCAAGCCTCAGGGGGCCCAAACGAGAGAAGACCTGTCCTTTTGCTTAGGAGTTGAACCATGCCGGGCATGATAAAATCAACCTCGGTCATCAGATAACTGGTTGGACCGCTTCAGATTCAAGCCTCAGGAGACCCGAGCGAAAGAAGACCTGTCTTTTTCTTTAGTCGTTGAACCATGGCGGGCATTAATAAATCAATCTCGGTCATCCGATAACTGGTTGGAGCGCTTCAGAATCACCCCTCAGGAAACCCGAACAAGAAAGGCATGTCGGCATGATTATCTGTTGAAGCATGGCGGGCATGATTAAATCAATCTCGGTCATGGGATAAGTGGTTGGACCGCTTCAGAAACAAGCCTCAGGAGGCCCGAGCGAGAGAAGACCTGTCCTTTTGCTTAGGAGTTGAACCATGGCGGGCATGATTAAATCAATCTCGGACATCAGATAACCGGTTAAACCACTTTGGAATCACGGCTTATGTGTCCGGAACGAGAGAAGAGATGTCGGCTTGATTATGCGTTGCACCGTGGCGGGCATGATAAAATCAATCTCGTTCATCTGAAAACTGGTTGGAGCGCTTCAGAATCAAGCCTCAGGAGGCCCGAGCGAGCGAAGACCTGTCTTTTTGCTTAGGCGTTGAAGCATGGCGGACATGATTAAATCAATCTCGGTCTTGGGATAACCGGTTGGACCGCTTGAGAATCAGGCCTCAGGAGGCCCGAGCGAGAAAAGATCTGGCCTTTTGCTTAGGAGTTGAACCATGGCGGGCATGATTAAATCAATCTCGGACATCAGATAACCGGTTGGACCGCTTTAAAATAACGGCTTAGGTGTCCCGAACGAGAAAAGACATATCGGCTTGATTATGCGTTGCACCATGGCGAGCACGATTAAATCAAACTCAGTCATCAGGTAACCGGTTGGAGAGATTCAGAATCAAGCCTCAGGACTCCCTAACGAGAAAGGACCTGTCCTTTTGCTTAGGCGTTGAACGAAGGTGGGCATGATTAAATCAATCTCGTTCATCAGAAAACCGGTCGAACTGCTTCAGAATCACCCCTCATTAGACCCGAAGCAGAGAAGACATGTCGGCTTAATTATGCATTGAACCATGGCGGGCATGATTAAATCAATCTTGGTAATCAGATAACCACTTCAAAATCAAGCCTTGGGAGGCCCGAGCGAGAGGAGACCTGTCCTTTTGCTTAGGTGTTGAACCATGGCGGGCATGATTAAATAAATCTCGTACATCAGATAACCGGATGGACCGATTAGGAAGCACGGCTTAGGTGTCCCGGACGAGAAAAGACATGTCGGCTTGATTATGCGTTGCACCATGGCGGGCATGATAAAATCAATCTCGGTGATCAGATAACTGGTTGGATCGTTTCGGAATCAAGCCTCAGGAGGCCCGTGTGAGAGAAGATCAGTCCTTTTGCTTAGGCGTTAAACAGTGCCGGGCCTGATTAAATCAATCTCGGTCATCAGATAACCGGTTGGACCGCTTCAGAATCAATCCTCAAGGGGCCCAAACGAGAGAAGACCTGTCCTTTTGCTGAGGAGTTGAACCATGCCGGGCATGATAAAATCAATCTCGGTCATCAGATAGCTGGTTGGACCGCTTCAGATTCAAGCCTCAGGAGACCCGAGTGAGAGAAGACCTGTCTTTTTTTAGTCGTTAAACCATGGCGTGCATGATTAAATCAATCTCGGTCATCCGATAACTGGATGGACCGCTTCAGCATCACCCCTCTGGAGGCCAGAGCGAGAGACCTGTCCTTTTGCTGAGGCGTTGAACCAAGGCGGGCATGATTAAATCGATCTCGGTCACCAGATAACCGGTTGGACCGCTTCAGAATCACACCTCAGGAGACCCGAACGAGAGAAGGCATGTCGGCATGATTATCTGTTGAAGCATGGCGGGCATGATTAAATCAATATCGGTCATCAGATAACGGGTCGGACCGCTTCAGAAGCAAGCCTCAGGAGGCCCGAGTGAGAGAAGACCTGTCATTTTGCTTAGGCGTTGAACAATGGCGGGCATGATTAAATCAATCTCGTTCATCAGCGCTTCAGCGCTTCAGAATCAAGCCTCAGGAGGCCCGAGCGAGCCAAGACCTGTCTTTTTGCTTAGGCGTTGAAGGATGGCGGACATGATTAAATCAATCTCGGTCTTGGGATAACCGGTTGGACCGCTTGAGAATCAGGCCTCAGGAGGCCCGAGCGAGAGAAGACCTGGCCTTTTGCTTAGGAGTTGAAGCATGGCGGGAATGATTGAATCAATCTCGGACATCAGATAACCAAAAAATAGTCAGAGTGCAGGTGAGCTGGTGTAAGTTGAACATGATTGTAAACCTGAGACTGGGGCAGAAGAGAACACAACAGAAGGTAGAAAAAGAGGAGGCAACGTCTCGTTGCCTCCTCTTTTCTACCTTCTGTTGTGTTTCTTCTGCCCCAGTCGAAGGTTTACAATCATGATCAGATAACCGTTCGGACCGCTTTAATATAACGGCTTAGGTGTCCCGAACGAGAGAAGACATATCGGCTTGATTATGCGTTGCACCATGGCGAGCACGATTAAATCAAACTCGGTCATCAGGTAACTGGTTGGAGAGATTCAGAATCAAGCCTCAGGACTTCCTAATGAGAAAGGACCTGTCCTTTTGCTTAGGCGTTGAACCAAGTTGGGCATGATTAAATCAATCTCGTTCATCAGATAACCGGACGAACCGCTTGAGAATCACCCCTCATTAGACCCGAAGCAGAGAAGACATGTCGACTTAATTATGCATTGAACCATGGCGGGCATGATTAAATCAGTCTTGGTAATCAGATAACTGGTTGGACCGGTTTGGAATCAAGCCTCGGGAGGCCCGAGCAAGAGAAGACCAGTCCTTTTGCTTAGGCGTTAAACAGTGCCGGGCATGATGAAATCAATCTCGGTCATCAGATAACTGGTTGGACCGCTTCAAAATCAAGCCTCAGGAGGCCCGAACGAGAGAAGAACTGTCCTTTTGCTTAGGCGTTGAACCATGGCGCGCATGATAAAATAAATCTCGGTCATCAGATAACTGGTTGGACCGCTTTGGAATCACGGCTTAGGTGTCCAGGACGAGTAGAGACTTGTCGGCTTGAGTATGCGTTGCAACCATGGCGGGCATGATAAAATCCATCTCGGTCATCAGATAACTGGTTGGATCGTTTCGGAATCAAGCCTCAGGAGGCCCGAGCAAGAGAAGACCAGTCCTTTTGCTTAGGCGTTAAAAAGTGCCGGGCATGATGAAATCAATCTCGGTCATCAGATAACTGGTTGGACCGCTTCAGAAGCGCGCCTCAGGAGGCCCGAACGAGAGAAGACATGTCGGCTTGATTGGGCATTGAACCATGGCTGGCCTAATTAAAGACCGACGTAAACCTCGCGCTTTCCACTTTTGACCGCGTCCTCGTTTCGTATATCCTCTCCACTTTTTATCTTGCTCCAACTTAGCTCCCCTCGTAGCTTAGGGGAGAAAGAGCACTAAGAGGATTACCTTCCCTTCAGAAAGCCGAGGTTGTACGTCGGCCTTTAAATCAATCTTGGTCAGCAGATTACCAGTTGGAGCGCTGCCAAACCACGCCTCAGGAGGCCGGAACGAGAGAAGACCTGTCGGTTTGATTATGCGTTGAACCATGGCGGACATGATTAAATCAATCTTGGTCATCAGATAACAAGCTGGACCGCCTCAGAATGACGCCTCAGGCGGTCCGAACGAGAGAAGGCCTATCAGCTTGATCAGGCAATGAAATATGGCTGGCCCGATTAAATCAATTTCGGTCATCAGATAACCGGTTGCACCACTTCAGAATCAAGCCTCAGTAGGCCGGAACGAGAGAAGGCCTGTCGGCTTGATTATGCGTTGAACCATGGCGGACATGATTAAATCAATCTTGGTCATCAGATAATCAGCTGGACCGCCTCAGAATCACGCCTCAGGAGGTCCGAAGGAGAGAAGGCTTATCGGCTTGATTAGGCAATGAAATATGGCTGGCCTGATTAAATCAATTTCAGTCATCAGATAACCGGTTGCACCGCTTCAGAATCAAGCCTCAGGAGGCCGGAACGAGAGAAGACCTGTCGGCTTGATTAGGCGTTGAACCATGGCGGACATGATTAAATCAATCTTGGTCATCAGATAACCAGTTGGACCGGTGCAGAATCACGCCTCATGGGGCCGGAACGAAAGAAGATCTGTCGGCTTGATTATGCGTTGAACCTTGGCGGGCATGATTTACTAATCTTTGTCATCAGATAACCAGTCGGACCGCTGCAGAATCACGCCTCAGGAGGCCCGAAGGAGAGAAGGCCTATCGGCTTGATTAGGCAATGAAATATGGCTGGCCTGATTAAATCAATTTCGGTCACCAGATAAGCGGTTGCACCGCTTCAGAATCAAGCCTCAGGAGGCCGGAACGAGAGAAGACCTGTCGGCTTGATTAGGCATTGAACCGTGGCGGACATGATTAAATGAATCTCGGTCATTAGATAACCGGTTGGACAGCTTCAGGATCAACCCTAAGGAGTTTCGAAGAAGAGAGGACCTATTCTTTTGCTTAGGCGTTGAACCATGGCGGGCACGATTAAATTATTCTTGGTCTTCAGGTAACTGCTTCGACCGATTCAGAATCACGCCTCAGGAGGCCCGAACGAGAGGAGACATGGCGGCTTGATTAGGCGTTGAACCATGGCGAGCACGATTATATCAATCTTGATAATCAGAAAACCGGTAGGACCGCCTCAGAATCACGCCTCAGGAGACCCAAACTAGAGACCTGTCGTCTTGATTAGGCGTTGACCCATGGCGGGCATGATTAAATAAATCTCGTCCATCAGATAACCGGTTGGACCGCCTCAGAATCACGCCTCAGGAGATCCGAACGAGAAAAGACCTGTCGGCTTGGTTATACGTTGAACCATGGCGGGCATGATTAAATCAATCTTGGTCATCCATAACCGGTTGGATAGCTTCAGAATCAAGCCTTAGGCCCGCTTCAGACGGGGCAACTTTTCCAGCAATTTTGAGGTTGCTGGCGGGTTGTTCCCTAGCTTTCCCTAGATTGACACGAATTTCTGAGGTCGGGTCCGGCTCGAAATGGACGAGCAACTCGAACAACTAGGAGACGTTTGATGCGGCAGCAGCCAATTGGGGACGCGATATTTTCACGTGACACCCCCGTGGTGGTGATGATGCCAGCTAAAGTCTTGTTTTTGGTTTGAAATGGATCGTTTTATGGAAATAAACCTTTTCAGAAAGATGAGTTAGTAATCTCAACGCCATTCAAAGATATAAAAACACGTCTTTAGCTCGTAGCTGTGCGTCTTAATAGTGCTACAAAAATGAAATTGAATGATGATGATGGCAAGTCGAAGCAATTCGGTTGCTGCGTGTGAACGCGGGCGGCCCGTGTTGCTGGTGTTCCGACGTCAAGTTGTTGGGCGAAATTGCCCCGTCTGAAGCAGGCCTTGGGAGTTTCGAACAAGAGTAGACCTGTCGGCTTGATTGGGCGTTGAGCCATGGCGGACATGATTAAATGAATCTCGGTCGTTAGATAACCGGTTGGACAGCTTCAGAATCAAGCCTTAGGAGCTTCGAACAATAGAGGACATCTCCTTTTGCTTAGGCGTTGAACAATGGCGGGCGTGATTAAATTAATCTCGGCTTTCAGATAACTGCTTCGACAGCTTCGGAATCACGCCTCAGGAGACCCGAACGAGAAAAGACATGTCGGCTTGATTAGGCGTTGAACCGTGGCGAGCATGACTAAACCATTCTCGGCCATCCGATAACCGGTTGGATAGCTTCAGAATCAAGCCTTGGGAGTTTTGAACGAGAGTAGACCTGTCGGCTTGATTAGGCGTTGAGCCATGGCGGACATGATTAAATGAATCTCGGTCATTAGATAACCGGTTGGACAGCTTCAGAATCAAGCCTTGGGAGTTTTGAACGAGAGTAGACCTGTCGGCTTGATTAGGCGTTGAGCCATGGCGGACATGATTAAATGAATCTCGGTCATTAGATAACCGGTTGAACAGCTTCATAATCAAGCCTTGGGAGTTTTGAACGAGAGTAGATCTGTTGGCTTGATTAGGCGTTGAGCCATGGCGCACATGATTAAATGAATGTCGGTCATTAGATAACCGGTTGGACAGCTTCAGAATCAAGCCTTAGGAACTTCGAACAAGAGAAGACCTGTCCTTTTGCTTAGGCGTTGAACCATGGCGGGCGTGATTAAACTAATCTCGGTCTTCATATAACTGCTTCTACCGCATGAGAATCACGCCTCAGGAGGCCCGAACGAGAGAAGACTTGGCGGCTTGATTAGGCGTTGAACCATGGCGAGCACGATTAAATCAATCTCGGTCATCAGTTAACCGGTTGGACAGCTTCATAATCAAGCCTCAGGAGGCCCGTACGAGAAGCCTGTCGTCTTGATTAGGCGTTGACCCATGGCGGGCATGATTAAATTAATCTCGGTCATCAAATAACCGGTTGGACAGAATCAATCCTCAGGAGGCCCGAACGAGAGACCTGTCGTCTTGATTAGGCGTTGAACCATGGCGAGCATGATTAAATCAATCTCGGTCATCAGGTAACCCTTCGGACAGCTTCAGAATCAAGTCTCACGAGGCCCGAACGAGAGACCTGTCGTCTTGATTAGGTGTTGACTCATGGCGGGCATGACTAAATAAATCTCGTTCATCAGACTCGATCGCGGCATCTACGTGGTTGAGTGGGTCCCGTGCAAGGCTTAGACGCTCGATCAAAACATCATATCATCAATGGTCGGCGTAGCTAATTGTTATAATTCCTCTGGCTCGCTGGGGGCCATCGCTACTTGCGTTCAATGCGTTTTTAGAGCGCAGCTCTTAGTCGCCCGTTTCCGGCTTGAGCGGCGTCGCCGTCGCCGTCGGCGTAACCGCGCGGTGTATGATGTGTAATTTCCCCGCTAAATTTAGCGGAAAATTTTCCCCGCTAACTCTAGCGGAAAATGTTCCCTGCAAATTTAGCGGGGAAAATTCCCCTCCTCCTCGAGGTCACCTGACCCCCATGCCACGTGATTCCCTTCCCCGATGTCACGTAACGCCCCCCCCCCCCATGCCTTCCCCTCCTCCTCAAGAGCTGCGCTCTAATTCGGCGTTACAGGGAGTTGTAAACGGCTTTCACTTTTTTTATTCTTGATGACATTTATTGACTTTCAGTCCTGCGTGTAATATTGATTGCTTGTGTCGGTCGATTGCAGATGTTGCTTTGGATTACCAGGTTCTACTCATTCAGTTGGTCCGTTCCCGGGTTTCGGCACCAAATGTTAGAACCTCTGCTAGTCGTCGCTGGTTACGTTAAAGCAAACATTTATTTACAATATTTACAAGCAACATAATTAGGGGTGGGCGAATATTTGAAATTTCGAATACGGATCGAATATTATACAATTAATATTCGTATTCGATTCGTCTTTGGTATTTTTCGAATATCCATCGTAACAGGAATATTCGAAATTAATCGAATACTCAAGAACGTATTCGCAAGCGTAAGTTTTGCTTTCGGCAAGTAAGGCCCGTTGACAGTGACATACGTGCATGACGGCTCCAACCAACGTTATTAAACCACTCAGTGTGGAAACTGCCATAGAGACTGCTCTAAAAAGGTGGCCCCAATCTGTCCTCGAACACCGATCTAATGGCGAACCCAACGCCGCCATTTCTCCCGCAGCGGTCACTCAAACCGCGCGTTACTTCTATTTTGGCTTTAATCGGCCATTTTGGCGCCGAAACAGATACAGTGAAAGAGGTTACAAGGGTGCCACCCCCGTCTTTCCAGCGGACACGCCGCGTCTTACTAACGAAGTTAAAATGCACCTAGGTCGGGACGCGCAACCTGAAAGCACTGCTGAGGCATGGCTGTATAAAAACAATATTAATTGTGCCGCAAAACCTTGCAAACTAAAGATTTTAAAAACATCCCGCGCCCTTCATTTTGTACTAAACTCCAATAAATTTCATACAAAAAGAGTCTTTTCCGTTTGTTTTTTACTCAAAAACATGCTTTCTAAAAGCTCAAGGTGACCACAGTACAGACAAATGATAAAGAGATGCGCTGTTCTTCGTATTTAGCTCGGTCTCAGTGGACGCCTGCGGCCCAGATTTCGGCGGCGAGTTTCCCAACTGAGTGTTTTAGTAACGTTGGCTTCAACCTAAACTGGTGGCGTAGGTGTCGGTAGCGGTAATCTGTGAGTTTCTGTGCCCTTGTGACGCCTGACTTTTTAAAATGATCACTTTCGCGTTCGCCCACCCGTGTTATGGCGGATGGAGGTGTTTGCGGGAACCGTCTGCGAAGCGGAGAAACGAACGGGAAAGGGCACCAAAACGAAAAGAGGGGAGCGCTATTTGCAAATAATTTACTAGGGTGACGGCATCGATGGCGCAATGTACGGCATGCGAGTCAACGCTTAAAGCGCCCACAAGTACGACAACGCCCCTTGTCAATCATCTCAAAGTATATCCTGCGTTGTTGAAAGAGTATCGTGGGATTACTGCCGGTACGCCAATAAAAGATCAACCGACGCTGACGGACTTCGTCCGCCGCACGGAGCCCCTGCTAGAAAAGAGGGTGCGAGCGCTAAATAAGAAGGTGGCCGCCATGGTGGCTCTTGATTTACAGCCTTACAGCATTGTGGAAGACCGCGGTTCAAAGAAATTCTGACAGAAACTGTTCCGAACTATCGCCTACCATCCCGCTCTACACTGTCGCGCGTGCTTCTGCCACGGATGTATGACGACACCCGAAAGAAGTGAAAGCAGAGCTCAACAGTGCCTTTGAAGGCGGCACTACCGCTGTCGCCTTGGTAAGCGACACGAGGACGTCGCGCGCTAACGAAAGTTACGTGAGCTTCACCTGCCATCTTCTCACTCCAAACTTCATGATGAAGCGGTTCACATTGAACACTCGACACATGGCTGCCAGTCACAGTGCTGTGAACATCACAACCATGCTGGACGAAATATGCCGTGACTGGGAGATACCCAATGAATGTTCGAAGTTCATCGTAATGTATAACGGGCGCAACATTCGTGCTGCAGTAAGGAGACTTCCGTTGACTGAAATAGCGTAATCCCCAGTTGAAGCATACGGTTCAACTGGTGATTAATGACGCGAGATCCCGTTCGCCGGCCATTGATTGCCTGTGCAAGAAAGTGAGGCATATTGTGGGACATTACCAGCACAGTTCATCAGCTCAGAAAAGGCTTGAGGAGTGCCAAAAGAAGATGGGAAAGGACACACTACGTCTGCCGCAAGACGTGGGGACGAGATGGAATAGCCAGTTTCTAATGTTGTCTCGTCTTCTGGAACTCAAAGAAGCAGTCACCGTGGAGCTTGCTACCCTCGACTGTGACATCGATGGACTTGGTTCTTCAGAATGGAAATATGCTTCTGAATATGTACAAGCAATGAAGCCATTTTTCGATGTCACTGTTATTGCGAGTGCTGAGAAGTATCCGTTTTTGTCCTCCCAATTTTTTATAATTTTTGGTATGCTCCACTGTGTAGGTAACTGTGCTGGGCCATCAGAAGTTCCCGCATATCTGATAAGATCTATATCAAGGCAGGGTTCACTTTGTATGAGAAGGACAAGGAAGCATGCCTTGCAATGTTCTTGGACCCACGCTTCAAGTCCACTATTTTTAAAGCTGAAAAAAAGACATTATTATGGCTAAAAGCTCTGGTGCTGCAAGAGCTAGCCTCATGTGATGCTACTAAGGAAACCCAGTCGGAAGCTGCAACACAGTCAAAAGAGCAAGGCTCAACACCGTCAGCAATGTTTGACAAGCATTTGACCACTTAACCAAAAGTGCAATGGAAACCAAAGTGGTTTCAGCTTCAGAATGAGAAGTTGTAGCGTATACGGAGGAGGCACTGCTAAAGAGAGAGAGAGAGAGAGAGAGAGAGAGTGATCCATGTGAGTGGTGGTGAAGTGTTGGGTGCTTAAGATATTTCTGTCTGGCGATGCTTTGCATCAAATACCTGGCAATACCGGCTACTTCAGTGCCGAGTGAGAAAGTTTTTTCTGTGGCTCGAGGTGTAGTTTTCGATCGAAGGAGCGCCTCCAACCTGATCATGTGCAGCAGTTGATTTTTCTGCATGACAACTTGTAATCTTCCCTACTCTAGAATTTTCTTTTTTGTGTTTTTATTCTCGTCAACACCAGTGAGGTGCTGGTGTTAACGAGAATAAAAACACAAAAACGAAAATCTTAGTTGCAGAAAAGATTACAAGTTGTCATGCAGAAAAAATCAACTGTAGTTTTGCAGTTCAAACATAAAAAAATCAAGAATTAAAAGAAAAATCAACAGCAGTTCCGACATCTGAAAATAAAAATTTGCTGTGAATAAATAGCACCTGCCTTCGACTATTCGATATTCGATTCGATATTCGAAGCTAACTATTCGTATTCGATTCGTATTCGAAAATATTAATATTCGCACACCCCTAAACAGAATACAATTTAGCCAGACCTTGCGAAGTCCTTTGGATCCGGAGCACGCGATATCATTTCTGCCCATGACTTTTTTTCTTCGATCTCGTTCGTTTCTACATGGGCTTCTTGAGCACGATAAATTGATATCATTGGCTTTGCCGCGTCCGAAAGCTTGGTTTCAAGGGCCGTGACTGGAAGACGACTTCATAAATATAGAAAATTTGTCCCGCATGGTGGACGCTCAGACATTCTTTTCTCCGGTCGGTCCTTCTGAATTACACAAAGCTCGCGGTTTTCTTAATTATCGAGCATCTGAGAGGCGGACTAAAGTTTGGGCAAAGACAAGCAGATTTCTGAACGTTTTGTCAAGATTTTGCACATATTTTATGCTGAAACTGCTCTTGCTGATAATTTGGCTTTTGGAAAACAACGCTGAGGTTCTATCGGATTTTAAACGAGACATGTGCAGGTGAAGATGAGCTTCGCATTGATAAATTATCTGCTCCAGTGCAAAGACAAAGAAGGACTCTGCACCGAGATGACAGTTGATCCGTAGGTCATGATGCCTGTCCTGTAAAGACATGTATCAACAGCGGTTTTATGAGGCAGCTGACACAGTACACTCCTCGCTGGACGTAAGCCATCCTCAATCGACGTGGCAGCACATGACTGACATTCAGCACATTGTAGCAGGAGAAGAACTGTAGATACCTTCGTGAGTTCTCCCTTAACAAGAGGATTCTTTTGTTTTGTTGAAATATTTTTTGTTGAAAACGTTAACACCCGGCAGCGTGAGACATGCCAGATTTTCGATTAACGTTCGAGAATTAAAAAAAGCAAAACAAAAATAGCCTTGATGAAGTGCATTTTACTAGGTCAATTTTTAGAAAATCATTATTCTGCAATGAGCGCTAACGCCTAGTGGTGAAGGTTTATTCACATTAGTTTTTCTATGTTTTAGTAGATACGTAGAGTTCCATTTAGCGCGTTCTCATACTCGTGCCGACCGAATAAAGCCATACTAAGTGCCGCGGTCGTCCTCTGCGCAGTAGGCTTGGAAAACTATTTCTACAAACTACCTTCTGTTAAAACACTTTACTGTAAGAATCATAATCGAATGGAAACGTAAAGCACTACTACGCACCTATACATCTTCGTTAGAAGAAACAAGCCACCACAGCGGACAGAAGTAATCACTCGTCTTTAATTAACAGTCACTCTGATTTCACATAAATATACAACACATCCACATTCAGCCCACCAAGTCAATACCTTCAAAATTGGAAGAATAAAGCGGCTTTTTTTAAAGGCCGGTATTATTCTCCCAAGCCTTACTTAACATAAATGAAACGCCTGCGACGAACAGTCGACGGAAAGTTCTTAAAGATAATGTCCTAGCGGATAAACTTAATGTTTATATGCGCAAGTGGAGACTCCGTCGAGCACTGCCTAGAAGAGCAATGCCCGCCTTACCCACTACAAAACACCAGCAATTGCTGCACAATGATATCTTACCAGCGCGAAGCACTGGTTAAGCAGTATCTGGCGAAAGATGTTGCCTGCTACGACAATGTGCGTCGATTTTTTTGCGGTTGGTAACGCGGAGTTGTCAGGTTCCGCTTGATGTCACTGGTGTTGTCGCAGGACATACGTTTACCGACCTGACTTCACGCCTTCACCAATCTGCTTATGATATGTCTTGATCTGAACTTGGAATTAGCTGTGCATAGTCTCAATACATTCATGCTTTGGCTGGAAGCTGAAATTTCTTTGTGAGACCAAAAACACAACGATGTGAAAAGGCGTACAGCCCTTTAATCGGGACCTGATAAAAGCTTCACAGCGCTGGTATGCAGACTACGCCCTCGTGAAAGAATAATCACGCTAAGGCCTTACACAAGAGGGGAAAACAACCTCAGGTCGTACCACCACGATGAACTTACACCAGCTTGCATGCCCTTTCGCTCCTTTAGTGAAAGCACACATCTTCCATGTTTACACACTTCATAAAAAATGACGTGCGCGACAAAGCGAATTACAGGTGAAACGTGTTTCTTTCCTTGGCTCTAGTATCGGAGTATCATGATCTTCCCAACCCACATCATGCCGACACTATGCTGCGTTTTACTTGAAGTCCGATAGCAGCAGACGATCTGATGGAGGCAATCAGGCAGCGCAAAAAAATGCATCGTCATGGCGCTTGTTGCTTCCGTGGGTTTGCTATCCCCGGGGAAACCAATTACGCAGAAATTAGATCGGGATATCACTGCGCATTTATTGTGCATGACTGGATTAGTGGGTGATAGAAAACGAACAAAGGCTTGAGCGCCACTACGATTCACTTTTGGCACTGCTTGATTGGATCTGTGCGGAGAGCAAGTTTGTCTGCTTCTTTTGCAGGAGTTGTGGTGACGTCAGAACGACGCCGAGCTCTGATTGGCTCTGATGGAAGGATAATGGGTGGACTTCGAAGCAAGCTGCCTTGAGGTCTACCCACTATCCTTTAATCAGAGCCAATCAGAGCTCGGCGTCGTTCTGACGTCACTGACACTCCTGCAAACGAAGCAGACGAACTTGCTCTCCGCATCGGATTAGAGCGTCGGCTGGGGTAGGACCAAAGGGAAACTTAATATGGAGTTTTCGTCATTGAAAGCGAAATGCAGCGTGCATCTTATAATAAAGTTGGTTGGCCGCACGCACGGAACTCAGGAAATTTTACGGATTCAAACACTTTTTTTTATCTTGTCCCCAGAAAACCTTCTATCGGCGATTCGTACTAGTGTAAATATCATGTAGTTTTTTGATTTGACTGCCTTAGAAGTGACAAAATCTATGCTTTCGCCTGCCATGTTGAAATGGCACCTTCAGGTTTCCTATGCTTAGAAGAAATAAAAAAGCGTTGTTAAAAATTATATGCATCAAAATTTAAGAAAGGAAATCGTCTTATAACTTGTTATGGTCGCGGTCAGTTCGGGAGTTTATTAGGAAGTTTTTGTAGACCGCTTTTTCTCCTGCACTATTCTTTCCACAACAAAGACGCTGCGCGTACGTGTAGCTCTCGTTGTCTGCAGAGTTGCAAGTCCCGTGGCAGGTTGCGGGGAGAGTTGAACGACAACGGGATCGGTTTACAAAACCTACCCATTATCTCAATATTTACGCAGTGTAAGGGTTCCAGTTTATGTTTGATTGACTTTTTCGAAGAAGTAAACCTAGTCAGTAATGCACCTATTGAATAAAGTGACTTTTGATTTTGCTTCAGCTCAGTTGGAAAACTCTCCTTACTGAGGCTGTGTTCCACCCCATAAAGAACATACCAAGCAGCCAACGTCCGAAGGCAAACAAGTGCACACTCTCGTAGAGTTTTACCGTTGTTATAGGTGTATCAAAACGCTCCAAAACGAAGATTTAACGTCTGACACACATATTCAATAACTTAAGACATTTACAACTTGTACAAATCTCAAACTCGAAGACGAAAGTGCAGTATTGCGTGACGAAACTGTTTTCGTTCGTCATGCCATCGGCTAAAAAACCTGGAAGAATTCCATATTTTGTACCAAACTTAACAAACAACGCCTACGCGCAAAGTTTCAACGAGAAAAGTTGAAATAAGATCGTACCTATAGCCTTCCGAATATCATAAATATCAAAGTCTGCTTGCAGAGAGTCACGAGATATTTTTATAAACGGAAAGGGCTCAGTTCTGGAAGATTTTCGTCTCTTGTCATGTTTTGTAGTTTGCCTAGACAATCTACACAACTGTGGTGAACTATAAATGGCAAATTGAATAACTAATCGAGGCTGATAAATAACAGATTAATGTAAGATTTATCTCGTATCATCCTTGATTTTATTTATTCTGCTTTTCGCGGGTTTACAGAGAGCATTTTTATTAATTTCACAGGGTATGTTTCGGGCCTCGCCACCGGATCATTGCCCCGTTTAGACAATAAGCAGACCTCGGATGTCGCAAGCAGGTACAGATAGCTCCGCATTCTCCTTGACAACGTAACAATATTATAAGTAAACTTATTAACCGTAGGCTGCTGTATTTGTCGCGTCTGCTGTCAAGATCGGGACGAGTCCTGCATAGCTGTCAATGCTCTTCTGAGCCTTCCCACGACCTCTCTTTCTACGCCCATCCTAGAAACAACTCTTACCTGTCTGCTCCGCGTCAACGTCTCACTGCACCGAATCAAGATACTAGTACCAGAAAAAATAACTTAAGCGCTATAATATTTACTAGTCTTCTAATTACAATAGGCCGTTTCGAGAAGGGGGTTTGAGGCGATGGACGCCTGCCTCCTCGAACGCGATTCTCATCCAACCTTATGTACAGCGGCACGCACAAAGACGCCAGTCGGAGAACTCAGTCCAGAAGATACGACTTGGGAAGCAGTCTGTAGAACACTCCGTACAACAGTTCCGCGTACCAGTGCACGCCCACGAGCGAGCTTTGCTGCGGGCCGTGGGGGCGGCCGTCGGCCCGCCTGGCCAGGGTACCCGTGGCGCGCAGTAAAGACAGCGCCGAGTCCTTCACGTCCTCCCACACCCTGACGGGGAGAAAGGCCCAGTGCGCCAGCGCCTGATCCTCGACGGCGGCGTAGCACGACGCCGCCACCCCGTTCACGAGCAGCGTGCCCTCGCGCGTCAGCGGCGCGAACACACCGGTCGCCAGACTCGCCGTCACGTCTCGAACGCGTTCCAGACGCAGCGACGAAACACCGCCGTCCACAGCGGCGCCCGCACTTCCTCCACTCTCCGGGAGATGGAGCCAGGTCACGGTCACGTTTTCAGACTCAGTTCTGTTTGTCGGCTCCGGCGGGCTTTCGCGAAGCTCGTCGTCGTTGTCCAAAACAGCGTTCGTTTCTGTCTCGTTGGAGGAAGCGCCATCTGTCGAACGTTCTACAAAGTTCCGACTGAAGACTGCGGACGCCGGGGTTGTATTCTGCACCAGAACGTAGCCTCCAGGCACGAGGCGAGCGGCGAACGTAGGCTTGGGAACTCCGTCGACGGTCGCCGTGTAGTAGACCAGATGCGCTGGCGTGAAGCTGACGGTGCGTCCGGACTCGGTCTCGACGCGGTAGAAGAGTCTTTCGGCGCTGGGATCCCGATCCAAGAAGCTGATCACCTCCGTGAAGACGAGCCCGCCGTCCGAAGCCAGGGCCATCACTTCGTCTCCAAGCAGCAGCTCGGCAAGACTCTTGGTACCACTCTTCGTCTGAACGCGGTCGCTCCCGTGGAAGCAGCCACCAGACCGCGCAGCTCCGTAAGACTCTGCGGGAAAAAGACAAAAAAAAAATATATATATATTTTGGTATTTGTTCGCAATGGATCTTTGTTTCTATACTCCAGCATACTTTTTTTTACTAAATACGCAGTATGTCCTATAGAAATATGCTATGCCTTTCAACCGCATCTGCTGGGCGAACAGAGCTGTACGAGGCGAACAGAGCGGTACTGGAAGATTGCGGCTATTGCGGTCACACGTCCAGTGTCAAGTTTCATAATGTTTATTAAAACTGTACTTGTAATTTTTTCGCAGTATTTTTTTTATTATTTGAATTGAATACATATTAGTTTGTTTTTGAGACTAGTTCTTCGATTTGACATCGCTGCGATATGGTTTGAGTTATGTTCTAAAATTGTTGCAAAATACATGTATGGCAAATCTAGACCTTTGTCTGCCATTATGGCAATGAACGGAGGATTCCACACCATTTGGCCGAGTAACGAAATCAACGTACATGAACTAAGGTCTGCTTTCTTTAATCAGGGAAATGTTTCGTAAACAGCAGTTTACGAAGAACAGTATAGCGCAGGTAAAACAACCTCAAAAAAAAAAAAAAAAAAAAACTCGCAGGGGTTTTAAATTTATTTGAGTGTGGGGGCCACGTTGCCCATTCCGGAAAGGTCACGGGCCAAGGGGGAGGGGGGGGGCACTATTTTGCTATTTCGGGACAAAACAACAACAACAACAACAAACCGCAGTGGTGTTTCACGTTACAAAGCAGCCGACTTTTTTAATGACAGCCTAGAGATTTTCTGAATAAAAAACCTTGTGCCCTCTGCTTTTTGTAAGCTCACCACTTCGCCATCTTTCGCTTTCATTCGTCTATGCGAGTACTTTAGACCTGATATTATAAAACAAGATTTAAAACACCAACGTAATGGCAGTCTTCAATAACACGGGAGCAAGCACACCGTCCTTGCCCT
Source organism: Ixodes ricinus (assembly GCA_037355805.1). Taxonomy (NCBI): domain Eukaryota; kingdom Metazoa; phylum Arthropoda; class Arachnida; order Ixodida; family Ixodidae; genus Ixodes; species Ixodes ricinus. Next base: position 20,207 of record JAZHYW010011755.1, read on the forward strand.
GTCGCACAATTCACAAAACTGAACAGGCACAGAAACACAACAACAAAAAAAATCTTCATAAGGCAGTTCTTGCTTTCCTCGCGTTTTTTTATACCACTATCATGAGAAAATACTTGTATTTTAATGGTATCGCCTAAGAGCTAGAAGTCCTAGCTCGTAGTTTTATCTTTGGCAGTTGCTCCTGCCGACGGAGAGTTCGTGCAGGCGAGGTGCCTCCTTGACCAAGGAGCTCGCGCTTCTTGCCTAGCAGTGTTAGTGCCGGTCCGGTTGATGTACACGAGAAAGTACTGAGAAGCAAATATTTAGACGAAGCAATACTCAGTACAGAAAACACCAACAGAATAGTACAAAATGTGTTAACACGTTATACAATCAGAGCTTCTTTACGAGCGGAAATGATTCGACGATATCAAACTAATATTTATGGCGCATGCATCGCTCCAGGCATGGGAACGAGGGCTCTCAACCGAGGGACGCTTGCGGACCGCGTCCCATAGAGTCGCGGGCCACGTGTTTGAGACCCCTGGCCACGTGTTTGAGACCGCATGTCTCTTGCTCATAGAAGAGTCGTACGTTCGTCCCGCTTTCAGTTCTCGGGAAATGTGCTAACTAGACCATTTCTACTTTCGTTGAGCGCGTTGGTGATAAGCTTGAAATACTAGAAAGAGTAAATACTTAAAACATGTCAGTCCTTCATGTTCTATTCTTTCCGGTATTTAACTAGACCATTTTGTTCGTACCGTTCTTATATGTACAATTGAACTGCAATCAAAACAGTATTATCTATCGAAGAAATGCTTCTTTTTTTAAATCATGTTTCCAGCTAACATCTTCAATAATCACATTATTGTGTCCTTTTTCATCGGCGTTTAAACCGGCAATGCTATCTGCTTACATATGACGGGTCTTTGAATTACCACATTTCTCACGTAGTGACATCCAAGAACGTAAGATGGAGGTTGCAAGAAATGTAATGAAAAGAAAAACGACGACGACGTTTGTTCATATCCCTTGTTTCACTGAGTCTGTGCTGCGGGTGGCTATATACTAGCTAAAATGTGTTTTTTTTAGTGTGTTTTTTCTTCAGTTTTTCATTCAGCTAGTTCTAAGGTTTATCGCCTCTTCGCAGTGCGTCTTTCTCTTTGAATGAATGATTCATCCTCTAAGGAAAATGCTTCTTTGTTTGTGTTCTTGCAAGGAGACTTTGAAATAACTAAGCGGATACGAAGGAAAGCAAACAGGTAAAACACGTAATGGTGTTTTTATAAATATAAAACAGCTAACCTAGAAAACAGGTACGAAAATGAAGAGTTTATTCTGAACACAAGCTGTATACTAAAAAAAAAAAAGAAGGGTGATTTTTTTTTTGTATAATGCGAAAGCGGGCCGACTTGTCCTCTTTTGGCCTGGTCTCCATTGACACGCCGGGGCCAACAGCCCAGGGCGGGACACCCACCGACGCTGTGACGCCCACGGGAGCAGGGGACGTCGTGAGCAAGACCGCCCTCTTCAGCGATCGCGGAGTTGTGCGCAATTCCTGGTACTCCTAATGTCTCCGTCCTCCGGGCGGACTTCAGCCTGCACCCCAGGCGTCCCGTCTCGGGGCCCTTCGAAGGTCCTTAGCGGGAACCCCAGAATTTAGAGTCGTTTGCGACGATCGACGAGCTCCTTCTTTGCCTCGGCTATTTCTTTCACAGAGCCCATGGCCTGTAGCAACACCCGACCACGGAGAGGAAACGCACTCCCCATAAAGGGGCAGCGTTCACGTCTCGCCACATCGGCGCGAGTGGAGTGGCACTGCGCCACGCCTCTTGCGGTCACGTGTTCCCACGCGGCTGATTGGCTAGCGCCCAATCCAATGAATGGCTTTCTAGAGTGCCGGTACCTGCTCGACACTATCCCCCCCCCCCTTTTTCAAATCTACCTGGCTACACACACACACAAAACGAAATTGCTCACTGTCAGCACGCAAAATGTTTACACTGGTTCGAACAGGTTGTGTATCGGATCTCCGATATTTGTTGCCATATGAGTAGTATAGGAGGGTATTCGCTGGGCGCCATATTTGAGGGCGATGCTGAGAGCGCATGCTCAGAACGAGCTCACATTAAAAGGCTGCAAAGACCGGCAATCTTGATGGTCCGGAATACACGTTGCAAAATAGCTGGAAGCTCACCGTTAGCACGCGCCAAGCAGTTACGCACAGAGCTACGGCTGCCTGTGAATTACTCCCTATTGGCGACGTGCGCGATCAAAAGCGTCGCTTTGGTCGGCCTGCCACGATTGGCCGAATGCTGACTATGACGTCAGCAAGGGATTTCCCATCGACGGAAATTAAAGGGATGTAAGAACTTTAATCTTGACGGTGTTGGCAGTGTTGCTTTCAGAGCGGAATGATTTCGAGCTTCCACCATGCTAATTACAAACACCATCGAACTTGTTGTAGCGCCGCTCGAGATGCGAAAAACTTTAGCGCGCACCGCCAAAGTTCAAGAACGGTTAAGACCGGAAAATGCACATATATGGAAATAGAGTGGCTTTAACTTTTTGTAAAGAGACACTCAACTGTTTCACTATTTATATGTTTCTGTATAAAAAAACTACGTTATGATAGTTTCAGGCCCTTCCTTCGAACGGTAAATCAAGATATCTCGGTTAACTCCTCATTTCTAATCATCTATAACCGCAAATACTAAAAGATCTGTTCTTAGCTTAGCTTGCACCAGTGCAATGTGGGCTGAAGCATGGTTGCTTACATGAAGTAGGAACATGTATCATTATTAATTATTTTTCTAAATAAAAATACCGTCGCCCTGGGACTGGGAAGCCCTGGGACTTATTCCCTGGGACTGGGAAGGAATTTCGAAGATAAATTAGAAAGGAGAGAAGAAAGGTGACAGACAGCGTCTCAAACCCAGCTAACAAAGTTTTATTCGTACAACGCGAGCAAACAATATTCTGATTTATCTTTAAGCTTTCTACACCGTCTCAGTGTTTAAACATTATAATTTACCGCTCGTTTTATTTAAATAAATTGACGTGACAGAAGAGACGCCTTCTATTTTTATTTGTGTAGGCTTTACGGGTCTAGAAAATAAAACGAAATAAAACCAGATGTCCCAAAATTTCCAACATGGGCTTGATCACTGAAACGCTGCATGTTCGTTGCGTAAACATGTTTTAAAGACTGACCGTGTAACAATTGCCCACCAACGGTAGTCACCACGACCTGGTGCGAGGAGGACATCGACGCACGTGGGCTCGGAAGGGAGAGCTTTAACACACTGCCGCTAGGGATCAGAGAGGCGCTGTCATCGCGACGTGGCGCTCTCTCCGGCTCCGAGTGTTGCGGGAGAAAATAATGGAGGTCGGGAAGTATGAATTATAACGCGCAGCCCCTGGAAATTCTTGCGCACCCGCCGCCGACCGAAGAAGACCGCCGCGGTGGGCGAGCACGGGAAGAGCCGGATTGGCCGAGGGCGTCCGTCAAGGTCAGCGGAATCGGGCCTGCGATCAACAACCCTCGGGGTCTCTGCCGGCCCTTCTAATCGCCTCTCAGCACCCGCCGGTGGACGTCCCCTGCCTGCCCAGAGCCCGCACAGCGGCCCTCAGGGGGGCCCGCCTTTGTCTGGCCGCTTCACCGCCGCGGGAACATCATCCTAGACGCCGCGCGTTGGTCGGAAAGGGGTACACTCCGTTCCACCTTACGACGGTGGACTGTAACGGACGCTACGGGCCACCTCAGCGAATGCAACGCTGCGAATGTGTTATGCGACTTTGACCCCCTCATGGAAGGGCACGTGACCGTCAGACGGCATTGGATTGGTGGAGATGGCTCGTAGGGTCTTCCGAGGTCCATCGCGAGGTGAGACGGGGTAGAAAACGGGCAGGCAACGACTACGCACATGCCTCGAGAGTCGAGGCAGCGCTGGCGGGAAGGAAAGTATCGCTAGACGAGTTGTTGTTCCTGCTACTATCCCGCCTTTCTTTTTAGAGTGTGGAGAGGACCTGTGCGGGAGATTTCTTGTTTCTGTTCTCTGCCACGCACCAGTTGAAGTTAGGAGATTATCAAAATGAGGGAAAATTCGCGATGTCATGCTTCTGCAATGGATTATGTAAGCCCAGCGTTGATAGTGAGTCACTGCTTTTCTCTGTTCGTTTGCGTTTCTGTTTGAACTAGTTCGGGTAACACGGCTACTTTTTATGCAGCACGTGTGTGCAGCATGTTCGTTATTGCTGGCATTCAAAATGTATATGACTCAGGAGTGTCAGAAGTTAGCATTTTTTCTAACAATCTGTACTGATGTCGTATGACTTGTTTCTGTGTTAGTTCTGAAGTGATGCACCATTTCCTTGTATACCAATCGTGTGTGGAGATACTAAAAAGTTGGTACAAAAGTTAAATAAATAACTACAAATAGCAACCTTTTTTCAAGTGCAAAACAGTAATCTTTCATAAACGCGAAAACAGTTTGAATTCAGCACGCATTCAATGTGCAATGGAAGCATATATGACCAGCAATGAATGCACACTATTCGAAAAGAAGTCTCCACATGATATCCGTGCCACTCTGTGCGAATATTTTACAGCCTCCTCCTAAACCGTGATACCGACGTACACCACGGTTTGGTTTATACTGCTTCCTCAAACTGCATCTGCAACGTCGGGCTTTCCGGCAGCCTGCTGTGCATCCAACTGCTCGTTTTCCGTAGGGATGGTGCAAATGGAGTCAAGTATTTTACGGGCTTGACGTCTGTGGCATGCTGTATAGAGGAAGTATGCCCAAAACTGACTCATCTTTAATAGCGAGAAAATTATCTATAGCACCATGTGAGCAAAAACCATTACTCTTAAAACTCTCATAGAGAATAGAACGGGTACTATAAGTATAAAAAAAATATGGTTAATTTTTTTTTTAGATTGGAATCAGAAAGATTTATATTTCGGCATTCACTGCGTGTTTCCTTGCTAGTGTTATGGCAGCCGTACTATAAGTGCTTTATATATACACGATCTTATACCTTGCGCGATGAGAATATTTTATGAAAATTGTTCGTATGTGATTAAAATGTCTCACATGGAGTTAAACATTTCGCAGATAATCCCCCACAGTGCCACGTTCGAAGTTTCTCTGACGGAGTTATGTATAATGCACGTAACCATACATTTCGACAAAGTATCTGCACCCCAGGTACTGCTTCTATAAATTATTATACTTCTCATAATATTATTTCTAAATTATTTATTATCTAACATAATCACACCAGCGGTACACACAAATGCCCCGTCCACCTCTTTATGATTCATGATTTTTTTTGTGCCGAGGTTTGTAGTCTAGGCAAGAAGTATTGGGATTTGTTTGAACTATACCTTCTGGCATAGGCAATGACGTACTAAAACAACAAGTGAAATAAAAGCACAGAGCAGCCTCTCCTTGTTCCATCTTATAGAAACTGGCCCATTATTCCATTTGGCTTTCATTCCGAGTACTGAGAGTGTTAAGAAATTATGGAGTATCTCTAATTGTACGTGATCCATTTGAGCTGCTCTAGCCCGCTCAAATACAGGTGCATGTTGAGCGCGCTTCCTAGCAAGCACTGGCACACTGCGGAGAAGCGAGACTGCCAAAGGGGACAGTCCAAGCTTCTGTGTCTTGCTTCGCCTCAAGGCAGCCGTGTACTTGGGAGAAGAGCACCCCACCAGGGGAAGATGGATGGTGCTATACTCCGTTTCACCTTCAGTCCGAGCGCAGCGGACGCTAGCAGCCATCCCAGCCAATCCAGCGTGGAGAGAGTGTCATGTGACCTTGAGTCCCTGCGTCGCTCTGCACAACCGACAGGTCACGCGATTTTCTCCCGGCGCTGGATCGGCTGGGATAGCTCATAGCGTCCACTGCACTTGGACTGATAGGTGGAACGGAGTATAGCGCACGCTTCGAGTATTTGAAACGCAAACATGAAACTATAAAATTTGGAGTGACAACTGTACCCTTTAGGAAACTATAAAGATATTACCGCAGCTAATGTGCAAATATACCGGGTGTTTATAAAATTCCGGCTAAGATGTTAGTGTGAATACCGCGAGCCACGCAGAAATAAGGTTGGTATCGGGTTCGTCACCACCGTGAGGCCTATTTTTTAGCTTTAGGTTAAAAAAGAGCAAAAAAGGAAGCAAAAAATAATATTAAAAAGATAAAATGACGAGTTTAGTCGAGTGATTTTAACAAAGTCCACTTTAAGCCCAAGCAAAGTGTTTTTTTTTTTTTTGTAATTAGCGGCAACGCTGAGCGTCTCCGCTCACTCAGCTGTAGTCCTAGCGTTGCTCGGAGATCCAGCTCCTCCACGTGGTTCTGCTACGCTTTTGCCCTGTTCGGTTCGGCGTCGTGCTCATGCTTGAGTTTCATGTTTCATCGCACGCGTCGGAGGTCCTCCCGCCGATCATCCCAAAGTTGTGTCAGCGCTCATGTCGCATCCAACGTTCCAATGGAAGCGCGTCGACGCCTTCCTAGTCGTGGACGCTCCTTCGTCGTTCCACATATCTCACACGCGAGGGTGAGATACAGAAAGATATATGTACAAAAACTAGTTAGCAATACACTATTAAAGGATGATAAAATATAAAGTAGAGAAGTAAAATCTAGATAACTATGGGTGGAAGAAAAATCGAGCGGAGGAAAACTGAAGTGCCGAAGCAGACGATGCGATTTGTCGTGAGGACAGTAAGCATTGCCAAGGGCAAAAGTGCTAATGGAAATTGCAGCTGCAACATACGCGTATATCATTCAATACAGGCAAGTTTTTATGAATTTATTCACGTTTGGGTATCATATTTATTTTTGTTTTAATTCTAAAAAAAATGTGAACCAAATTAATTTCAAAATTTCTGAAAATTGAGAATCTAAAAAAAAAAGTCCTATAAACTGCGAATCTTTAGCGAAAGATAAACTCCGAAAAGCACCCTCCGAATTTAACAAAAAATAAACTCAGAAAACACAGTATCTTAATTATAATATTTTGTACATATATCTTCACTGTGCACTTTAGTTTTCACACTATGCCAAAGCGCGCAGTGTGCCGCTAAAATACATATCAAATGATTGTGTTAATCTCATCCTTGCGGTGGTTATGATGAAGAGTGGTGGCAACTGTTAACATCAGTTTGATCTGTTAACTGCCTGCTCCTGGTTAGCTATGTTGGTTGAGCGTTCCTCTAGCCTTGGAGAGGTCCGGGGATCGAATACCGGACCAGACGGATTCCTTCAGCGGCCACGAGTCGCCTATAGAGGGCGCGAGTTGCGCGCCATTTCAGGTAAAAGAGAATTTAGTTTCTTGTAAATCTTCTCCACGTTGGGAATTTTCCCTAAAAATCATTATATCAAGTGCACTATTGAAATATATTAATATAATACTACGGATCATATACCTGATCCACATTTATACTTTACGTAAACATTTTGGTTTGCTGAAAGTACAAAACTTGCATACCCGTATAAAATATTGCTTTTCACCAAGGTGCACCATTCCTTCAGGGTTCGATCCTAGAGTCAAGGCGTCCTTGCCCACCAGCCCAACTCACCGGACTTGACGGAGCAGTGGATGTGCGTCCTGGACTCGTAGTAGACCCAGTCGAAGCCGGCCTCGACGGCGAGCCTGGCCAGCATGCCGTACTTGGAGCGCTCCTTGTCGCTGGTGGTCAGGTCGACGGCCCGGCCCTCGTAGTGCAGCGAGCGCGCCGCGTGGTGACCCTCCTCGTCCCAGCCCTCGGTGACGCGCAGACGCACTCCGGGCCACTGGTTCATCACCGACACGGCCAGCGTGTTCAGCTTGTCCTTGCAGCGCTGCGCACGAAGCGGAGGACGCCGTCAGATGGCGCGCATGCGGAAACCACTTAACGGTCTCATGTTCATATGTTTCATGTAGATCAAAAACGTCTCCATTATCATCATCAGTCTTCAGAGAACACCCTAGACATAGGGCCCAGTTCTTTCAAATGCGGAGCGCAAGTTCGTCTGCTTGTTGCACGGGGGTAGCGCTGATCTCAGAACGCCGAGCTCTTATTGGCTGATTGAAAAAAGAAATAGTGGGTAGACCTCGAGGCATCTAGCTTCGACGTCTATCCACTATCCCATCAATCAAAGCCAATCAGATCTCAGTGTCGTTCTGACGTCACCACAACTCCTGCCCAAAAAGCAGACGACTTGCTCTCTGAATAAAAAACGTTATCTCTTTCAATATTCTCGCCAATGGGAGGAAATTGGGGCCTGCTAGAAGCCGGCTTTACAGTAACAACATCAATTAGGGGGTTATTTTACCGATCTAAAATATCGTCTTCGACTGCCAGTTGAATGCAAATCATTCAAACAGGAACTTCGATCAAGGCCGTTGGGGCGTTATTTTATTGATCTAAAATATCGTCTTCGACTGCCAGTCGAGGGCAAATCATTCGAACAGGAACTTCGATCAAGGCCCTTAACTTCACTGGGTGGCCTATTTTATTGGTACTCAACTAGGGCTACTTTATTTCTCCTTTGGCCTTAATTGTTTTCTGCTGCGGTGAACAGTTCGGTTGCACAGATAACAGTGGCAGCAAGATTTACATGAGGTTCACTTCAAGTTAACATCTGTTGTCCGTGTCTTTGTTTGCGTCACAACGCACATCGTTACTAGCGATAGCGATACTGTATAAATAAATAAGATAGAGCGGCGACATAAACGGGTTGCACTATACATTAACATAGGACAGAAAAGCTACGGTGTCGTCTTTTGCGAACTAGTTGCCGCTGATGATTCATTTTCCTCAATATCGCGGCTGTCTTTCTTTTTTTTTGTTGTTGTGAAGATTGTGAACATTGAGTTTAATAAAGACGCGCCTCATTCGTAGATGGAAGATGGCAAAACTCCTCCAATATTGCGGCTTCGAGTGTCATGACGATGATAGCTGACCAAATTTTAGCATACTACATCATGGAACGTCCTGTCTAGGGTCCTGGGACGTTCTGCTTTGCTTCCGCACCTTCTACCTCGTGACAGCGAGGAGAGGGAAAAATACGAGAGGTCAGCGCTGTTGTTCGCCAGCAGGCCCTCGCCCGCTTTCTTGCGTTCGATCATTGTTCGTCAGTGACAGCCGGTTCTAAATAAACAATTATCATAATACCTTCCGGCGCCGGTGGAGGGCGCTGCACGTTTTGCAACTGGTATATTCGTATATTCAGCGCATCGGCCGTCTACTACCGCAGCGAACCAGAACGGGCGGTGAATGTAATGTTTCTCACATTTCTCCAATCGCCAATTAGCCAAGCAGGTGACTCAACAACGAGACAACACTACGGTGATCAGCGCGAAGGTTTCGGTTTATAAGCAGGTAATTAATCAAGACATATATTATATAACAAACGGCTCGCGTCGAGCCGTTTTTTCTTAGAGCAGAAATCTCCGCTGCGTTTCTCCGTGGAAGTGGCTGAATACTTATAAATTTAAGGCGCATTGAAATGTGTTCTGCGCAATCCGGGTTCACGTGCCGCTGAAACTAATCGCGCGCGTGAACATCGGGAGCGGGAAACTCTAGGATGGAGCGACGGCGCTGTCCGCGTCCCGGCCAATCAGGTGGCGGGGCTCGGCCAACAACGGCAACCGGTTGCCCTTGTTGACGAGGCCGGGCCGTTCCGCGGACGAGCGCCGCCTGATCGATAGGCGAGCCCGGACATTAGAAGAGCCGACCGCAAGCGGGGCCCATTTCTTTCCGCGCTGGAATGCCGCCAGACGTTTCGTGCGACGGACTCGCGCTGCACGTGGGAACGGAGGACAAAAACCTGCCCTGGATAGGCGAGGCGAGAATGCGCGAGATCGCTGACTGACTGCTGCAGCGGCTCCCAGCCCGTGCTGTATGAATGAGCACCGAAAGCTTAAAGGGTACTCCGGCATTTCCTTCATATTCCCCGATCTGCCTGAAAATATGCTAAAAACACACGAACAATCATCGCTGCAATAGTGACCCAACCCAATTTGGCGAAGTTATTGAGTTTACAATTTTGGTCCTCACCGTGTTTTTTTCAAAGTGGAAGTCTCCACTGCTCTACTGGCAACAATGACAAGGTGGCGTCAGGGGAAGGCAGGGGTTCACTCTTTGAACTGCAGAATTTGTTCCCGACTGATTGCAAGCAGTTTGAGTGTCAAATGAATGCTTTGGAAGTTCGCTCCCGCTCAGCAGCCCGAAACAAATGCTCGGCATGTGCCATTTCTATAGAGTGCCCGCTCGACCTGCAAGCCTGCCTTCCCCTGACGTCACGGCACTGAAAAGCGCGAATATATTTGAATGTTCTTTATGGTATCATTTTCACTTGCCAAATTCGCATTAACTATTCTGAATATTGCTATTACTAAATATCATATCAGAAAGGGTAAAGGAAGGTGATTCCGAAAATATAGGTAATTGGGATAGCCCAAAAAATCGCGGATCCTCCCATTTTTTCTTTTTGCTTGTACTATTTGAGCGTGTTGGTGATTTTCATACATTTAGAAAGTAGAGACACATAAGGGACGATTCAGACAGGATAATCTTACAATCTTTAAAGTTTTGCCCCACGATTTAATATGATGTTAGGAGACTACCCAATAAATATTTTCCTACAGAGTCACGTATATTCTTAATAAAGCAAAAAAAAAAAAAACCGGTTGGAAACCGAAACAGGAGCACGGAAGCTCATGGCCGCGACATCTGGACGATGTGTACCAAGGAGGAGGGAGAAAGTCGAGGTGAATAGACTTTCCGGAAGTCACTTGGCTACACCCGATTACGTTTCTTTCTTTTTTCTTCTCCACTTTTCCGGTGTGTGTAGAAAACGACGATGACGTAGAAGTTGCGTGCACCGTTTGTCGTGCAATTGTTTCGCAATTATATCCCTTCCGCTCGATGTTCTGCGCTTGAAGATCGATTGGCCGGTACCACGAACGACAGTTCCGAACTAGCGGCCCCTCGCCCATCGCAACGATGGTCCGTTGTGCTGCGCCATCGCGTCGACCAGCCCGCAGTACGACCCTATATCGAAAATGACGTAGTAAATTTTCATTTCATTTCATTTATTTTCTCTCAAGGCACGAAGGCATTACAGAGAGGGGTGAGTTTTGACACAAAAATATAGGAGTATATCAACGGACAATGCAAGCACAAAAACAGTGACTGAGAAAAATAAAAAAATTAGTAATCGTAATTTTAAAATCAGCAGCATCAGGTATTGAGACTATGGGCGCGGGAAGGCAATTCCAAGGGGGGGGGGGGGGAGGAGGAGGCGGCGGCATTCAATATGGTGTTACAATGAGGGATGCCTACATTTAACTGCTGATTTTTTAGGATATGTAAGATGGTTATATCGACAATGTTTCACGAAATCGGATTAGAGTGATAAACCTTGTGAAAAAAGACATAAACGATATAATGTTTTATGAAGGCAGAGGTTTGGTAAGGGTACAGATGCTTTCATAGAGGTGACTCTGGCTTCTGCAGATGACAGTTTGAAAGAATGAAACAGGGGGGGGGGGACGATCCTGACTGGCCTGAACTGCAGATGCAAGGGTGAAACCGGGGTCCCAGATAGAGGACGCATATTCCAGTTTAGAGCGAAGCTAAGTTTCGTATAAAAGAAGCTTTAGAGACACAGGAGCTAGCGAAAAGTTTCGTCTGAAATAGCCTAGTAATTGATTAGTGCTTTTAGCGACATAATCGACATGGATATTCCAGGAGAGGTTATTGGTTAGATGAGCACCAAGATATTTATAGGACGAAAGTGGAAAGCAGAATTGAATTATTGATGTAGTAGGAAGGACATGATGTTATTTTGACAGGACACTCTCATAGATCTACATTTAGAAATGTTAAGTTCCATGAGCCAATCTGCACACCAATGAGTGACATTATTAATAGCAGTTTGAAGGACGCAGATGTCAGAATCGTTAAGAATTTCTTAATAAATAACACAATCGTCAGCATACAGGCTTATGAAAGAGGAGACACATGCAGAAAGGTCGTTAATATAAATAAAAAATAGGAGTGGGCCGAGTACGGAACCTTGTGGGACACCGGAGCTAACGTGCGAGGGTGATGAACTGGTTCCGTTAGCCTGAACAATTGGGTGCGGTTTGTTAGAAATGATTCTATCCAAGCGAGTAAATTATAATCTATGTTTAGGTTATGAAGTTTATGAAGAAGAAGCACGTGAGGAACCTTGTCAAAAGCTTTAGAAAAATCTAAAAATATGCAGTCAGTCCTGGAACCCCGGTCCAGAGTGGCGTGAAGGTCATGAGTGAAAGTTAGAAGTTGGGTTTCACATAACTAATATTTACGAAAGCCGTGCTGTGCACAGGTGAAAAAAGAGTTTGAATCCAAAAGGCTAATGAGATTGGAACAAATTACATGCTCAAGATTTTGACGGATCTAGTTAGGAGATAGACGAAAATTTAAAGGATTATGTTTATCACCGCCTCTGTGCAGAGGAATCGCCTTCCCACTTTCCAGTCTCTTGGTAGTATATGTTGTTGAATGGACTGGGTAAATAGCTTGGATAAGATAATACTGGAGTACATTTTAGTATTCTTCAATAACTTCGCATTACTATTATCGATGCCTGCGATAGTTGATGCTTTAAGATTTCCAATAATGTTCCCTATACACCTTCACAGTTCACAATAACTGGAAACCTTTGCAGAATATCACAGACTTGAAGAACTGGATCGCTTGAGCTAGCGGGCATTGAAAAAGGAACTAGCAGACACATCATTCAGTAGCAAGGCACACGTCACCTGGTACATCCACGCCGTTGCTATCCTTGAGTGTTACATCGGCACTGGTAGTGGGATTATTAAGTTTTCCAAAATTGACGGGCATTATTTCTTAGCCTGGATGGTAGTGTACTATTGAAAAAAAGTAGTTTTCGCCTCTTCGACTGCTTTTTTATACAAATCGGCAGCAATATGATATGCTGCCCAGCGTTGATCGTAGTCCGACTGCGTAGCAGCATGAAGCATTCGTTTTTTGTTATTTGACTTTTTTTTTAAGGTAACGCTATACCAAGGCGATAGAGGTGAGGATGATATCGTATGAAGGACACATGAGCACTTATAAGTGACGCAGCCTTTTTTATAGGAAAGCACCAGTTATTTTCAACTGGAGAGCTCATCAAAGCCATGCATGTATTCACCTTAGAAGAGACACATTTAATTATTTATTCCATCAAAGTCAGCTCTGCATAGTTGTATATTTTCTTAATTTCCTTTGATATATAACATTTAGGAATATTTAATACGAATGCAATAAAGAATCGTCACTAAGACCAGGTACGTATGAGTAATTGAAGAGATGATGTCGGGTGATGTCGTTCAAATGAGGTCCAACAAAGAAGCGGTTGATGCCGCAGTACGTGTATACGTTGCGGACCAATTTGCAATAAATTAAAATCTAAAGACATATTGAAAAGCTCACTGCGCTCCGAAGAAAGACGACTATCGAAAGTATGTACATTTGACCAAACTTTGGAAGGATAGTTAAAATCGCCTAACAATATTATTGGTGTTTTTGGAAAGCGAACAGTGAGTGTGTTAATCGCATCGTGAATCTTTCCAACAAAAAAGGCACTTGCAGTGGAAGGGCGATAACACACCTAAAAATTTTGTTTTGTTTTTTAAGTGAAGACTTACCCAAAGTATCTCAAATTCGGAAACAATGTTAATATAAAAAGTTTGTAAATACGCGCCGCCACCGTTTCTTTCTGCCCTGTTAAGGCCCGTTCACACTCTTGCGACCTCTTAAAACTGGGTTCCTTAAAACTCCTTAAACCAGAGGACACACTGACGCCATCTATTGGGTAAACTTGGCGGTCCGGCATATTTTCTATTTCTCTCGCGCATTATCCCTTTTTTCTTGGCTCGAAAACTTTTGTCAATGTTATAAACGAGCCTTTCTTATGGAAGTATTACGCACATTTGACCTCGGAAATCCCGAAAAACCTTCGCTCTTCGGAAATGCAGTTCCAGGGTCACCGCATAGATGGCGCCACAACGTCAGTGTGTTCCCTCGTTCTAAGAAATTTTAAGAAGTTTTAACAGATCTCGTCTTTCTCGGTCGTACTCGGTTGCAAGAGTGTGAACGGGCCTTTATGGTGGTATAGATGAACACGTTTCTGGCAGTTGAAAACTTCACTATTGCGTATTTCAATTGACAGCCAGGTCTCAATGAGAGCAGCACTATCCACGCCGGCCGAGTCCACAACTCACGATATATCGTCGCGTTTATGCATTACGCTTCTAATGTTAATAAAAGTAACAGAAATAGTATCCAGGTATGAGTCAGCATTGGACCTGCCACTCCCCTCTGAACGTTAAGACAGACCTGAAGCTCGGCTGGGAATTGAGGCTGTGCAGTAAATTGCGGCTGAAAATTGAGTCATTCTTTACTTCATCTGTGCAACCTTTTTGCGTATATCGACGTATTTGCAGCTTCTTGAAGGCCACAAAAATGGGGTTCATATTTTTTTCTATTTTTAACATTAAATGTCTGCCTTAGATGACCAACGACTCTGAGTATATTTCACACGCAGAGGCTCAACGCTACGTTACCATGGAAAAGAAAGTGAACGCGACTGAAACAGGCCAATTCTCGACCGGCTGTTTTCGGGCGGAAAGAAAACAAATTTCGAGCCGTAAAATGCGCCCGTCTTTTTTAATGACTTCGCAACATCAGGAAACAAACTTAAAACAAAAAGTACATATTTGTGATCGCGCTAAATGTATTCTGCACTGTTCATCTCCAAATTAAGGACAAAGCTGAATTGTGGGCTTGTGCCGGCGTTTCATCGGACAAGCTCACGAGAATGGACCGGCGTCGAGGAAGACCCAGGCAGAAAAGGGGGAAGGAGACCCGTGAGGGAGAGGAGGCACCGGGCGGGGGGGGGGGGGGGAGGGGTTGGCCAGGAGGCGCCGAAAATACCTGGCACACGCGTGGCCCGCGATTGGCGAACACTTTTCGTACCTGCGCCCTTCACCTGTTCGCCCCTCCACCCTCCTCCGCGCACCGGCCGCCATATTCATTTTTTTTCTTCCGCGGCGTTGTTTTCTGTTCGTTATTCGCGTCTTGCGGGGTCTGCTCGGCTGTTCCTTCCTGGTGCGTGACTCGCGGAAAGGGGGCGAGAAAAGAGGGAGAGGGGCGACGCTGCGCTTCTGTCCGCACATGCGAATTAAGGCCGATTTGTTCGGCCCCGCCGGCGATTGGCGCGGTTTTCGGCCCGGGCCGGTTTGAAGGGCGCAGGCGACCTGCGCTGCCGGGTTCCCGGAGTTGGCTGGCGAGTACAAGAAATGCGAAGCCCGAACAAACTTTGACGACGTGTTTTGCATACGCGAGTGCTTTCTCAAATTTCTGTTTGGGGGTATAGTTGACGTAGCGTCAGTGTTGCGGAAGGGGCACCCCCATTCCATCCTAACTCCAGTCCGGGGAATGAGAGTTGCCGATAATTCGATTCTTTTGAACTCCTGCGAATGGAGACACCGGGCCCATTCCCACTATTAGAATCGACGAACTCTACCATTCCACTCCGATAATTCTTAAACGTGTAAAAATGACTCTTGACAGCTACATTGTGTTAACGAGAAAAGGAGCATAAAGCTATATTATTAAAAGCAGAGACAACTGCAAAAGCTTGCAAAATGTTTCCTCAAAGTACTCATTCTACTAAGCCGAGCGCTGGTGCCACAAAGCGCTTCGTGCTTCTTGGTGTCAATTCCGATATCGATCGCGCGATCAAGCGTAGAAGGCTCGCAACAAATACCAAAATCTAAAACCCTTATTTTCTTCGCAAACGAATCGTGTACTTTCCGCACATACATGATCAGCGTGTTGTTTGTTTGACGAGGTCTTAGAAATTTCTAGTTCGTGCGTGGAGCAAGAAAGTATCTTGCTCTCTGCTTCGCGTATACCTTCGCAACAGCACCGCGCTATCAAGCTGTCAGAAACGATGCTTCGTATACCCGCCTCAAATCTCCATGGACTGCTGCAAGCACACGAAACCGCTGACAAAGTGCAATCGACTATGGTGCCAGCACGAAGGATTGTATATGGCCATAATAGGGAACCTCTCTTAAATTGTATATGTCTAACGTTTGCCGTACGATTCTCGTAATTTTTTTTATATTCAATTTATTTCTTAATTTGTTTTCTATGCAAGTACTAAAATATATGCTGGGTTAGAATCTACATGCAAATTGTGCATGGTTGCAGAGCCGCTTTGTCGTATCTCGTGGCGCCAGGAACGACACCTTGTTTTTCCACAACTTTTTAGTTTTTAGTGTTTAACTGAAAGCGCGCCACCTTCAGCCTCGTAAAAAAAAAAGTAAAAAAACAAAACAAAAAAACATGAGTCGGTCAGATGATGAAGCCGTCAATGACCTCAAGTTCAATGATGTTGTTTAAAGAATTACGTTGACTCTGCGATAGCTTTGCGCTAGCAGGCCGCCGGCCCTAGCTGAAAATCGACACAGCTCGCATAATAACCGAGCCCATTCCATTCCCTCTCCATTCCGTGCAAGATGCATCCAATTCCATTCCCATTTCATTCCTCCCCGCGCTGTGGCCATTCCATTCCCATTTTATTCCGAGGGCGCGAAGTGCTGAATGATTCCGGAATCATTCCAACTCCGGTGTGGCAACTCCGCAACTCTGCGTAGCGTTCGCAGAAAGAAGTGTAAACAAGAAGCAAGACATAAAAAATGGGCCTTTGCTTTTGCGGTCTTTTGCTGCAGATTTCGTACAAATATCATAGCATTGCTTGTCTTCTACGAAGGCTGTACACCTTCGATTAAATTGGGACGAACCCGAAAGCGGCCAACTAAGCATCGAGTGGAGTTTCGGCACATTTTCATTCAATAAACATGTTCCTACTCAGCATGTCGTCACTTTTGTTCAGCCATCTCCTCTTCAGTCGGCTCCTTATTGTTACGGGTGCATCGTAAAGACTGCGGCACATCTAGTGAGCGCCTCATCCCGCGACCCGCTCATGCGCAAGAGAAGGGGATGAGAAGAGCGCATATGTGCCTCGAGGCTTGTTCACATATTTACGCTTGACTTTCAGCGACCGCGTTATGACTGCCTGTGACTGCTTACAAGGTGATAACACACTGGCACAATCTATCGTGTTTATGTCAATCGCGCATGCTATCTGCGTTATCTAATTCATGAACTTGGCTAGCTTTTAATTCGTGTCTATACTCGAGACCGGTTATAACGACGTCGGTTATAACGAAATAGCGGCTACAGCGAAGCAATCACGATTTCTCATCCCCTTTTGCACTTAGTTAACCGAAGTCAGTTATAACGAAATAGCGGATATAGCGAAGTGATATCCGATTTCCGTTGACTTCGTTTAAACCGGTCTAAGTAAAACACATCAAAGATAGGCCTTCTTATCTAAGTGGTAGAGATCGAAGACAAGGTCCATCTCAAACCATCGGGAGCGTTTGCAATTTAATGGCGAACGCCTCCTGCGGAGAGTGGCTTCGAGTGCGCATGCGCAGCGTAGTGGCGTGGCGAGAAGGAAAGCAGGCGGAAAGGCGGAGACATTTGGAGACGATCAGCGCTTTTGCCACATCCTCCCAGCTCGCATTGCAAACGCGGCCCGTCACAAGTCACAAGCCTGCAGCCTTTGGGTACCCTTGGCGTAGCAAAATGAGTATCGCTTTACCAGTCTCCCTTCTGGCACAGTGACTGAGCGTCGGGCTCGAAATCTTGGCGTCAAGGGTTTGATTTCCCCTTATTGGGGACGTTCGATATGTTGTTTCTCTTATCTTAGCACTCTTCCACGCATGCGCGTGCATTTCGGTGTGAG
>JAZHYW010011756.1:0-10946 GCA_037355805.1 Ixodes ricinus
AGTGCGGCGCAGTCCAAAACAAAGCGGGACTCGGTGGCTGACTTGGATACGAGGAAGACGGGGTTGAAGTACAGACCACGTGCGTTCGATGATGCCGCCAACATGTTGGTTATGGCGGCATCGATCGTGGGGACCTGGTCAGGGAGAGGTGGGCGGGCCGTAAAGCAAGAAGCCTTCATGCAGCAAATGGAAAGTGCGCCGAAGTCGGGCGGCCCGTGAAAACTATGCCTCAATAAACATTGCCCAGTCGACTTGAGGTGCCTACTGGGTCGGGTGGACTGGCGGCGGAGGTCCCATCGCTTTCGACTTGTAGGCAGTGCTACCCAGGTCCGAATCGGAGTCTTCGACGTCGCTTTGTTTGTTTGTAGTGTGTTCCTTTGTTTTGGTGTGGTTTTCCTCCTCGCCATCGTACGTGCCGAAGGAGTCGTCATCGGCGTGGGGCGCGATGACACTGTCGGTCCTGCTGAGCCACGCAAGGATTCGCTCTGCGGCGGTGGCCGTCGAGTCCGGATCCAATGGGTCGTTTTCTTCGGTCCATCATCAAGCACGGGCAAGAAAAAGCAGAGACGCCAGCTTCGCAAAATGCATGGGCGAGAACGTCCTCGACCGGGAAAACGTCCAGGAGCAGACGACCGTGCCGTCGATTACGGCACTGGTGGGTTTTGAAGACCCAGGGTAGCTGCCGGATTCACAGTTAGGGGGGCCTCTTGAACTTGGTGCCTGGGTGGTAGCTGGTGTTCGCGGGACCACGAGACGTGTGGCGTCCGCGTCGAGGCTGGTTGGGTAGTTGGTCGGGGAGCTCTGAAAACCTCGGACTCGAGCCTGTACGTCTGGGATACTATAGCCGTCCTCTAGTTCCCTCTGGCGACGACGTGGAAAAGTTCCAGTCTATCGAAAATGAGGTGCTGGTGTGCGGTGAGCAGGGTATCCCAGTAGAACCGATACGGGTGGAGATGACGGATCTCGTGGACATCTCTCGTGGACAAACTTCTGGTGTTCTGGGCGAGGTCGCGCAGAATGTCGTAGGCCTGACAGACCCTCGCTTCTGGAATGGGCGGTGGGGCTTCAGTGGAGGTAGTCGGATCGCGCTGGTGACTCTCGTAGAAATGATTCCCGTAGAAGCCATGCCTCCGGCGGAAGCATGGAAAGGGCCCCGGCGATGCTAGAAGCGATCTCTTGGCGCGTCTGTAGATGTTTGAGCTCACCGTGCTGACGTTCGAATAGCTCGCGCTAAGAGTTCTGCGACAGGGACTGTTGAGACTGCTGGCCGTGTGGGGCGAGACCGACCTTGGCATCAACGATGGAAGCGGGGCAGCTCCCAAGGTTGAGGCGAAGGAGGCAGAAATGGCATCCCTTGTCTGTTGGACGAGGGCGGCTCCGTCATCGGCGGCCAAGTGCGTTGGCGCGTTCGACGACGAGGCATCCTTCTCCTTGGCTTGTTCTCTTGTCATGCTGAGATGCGTGGCAGTGCCGGTGGCTGCCACTGGGTTCGGAAGAGAGTCTCGGCAGGAAAAGAAAAAACTCGGAAACCCTTCGGATGTTTCCTCGTTCCTTCCGTCGCTCCCGGTTATATATATATATATATATATATATATCATACAAAGCGCCAATGTCGAACCTCTGACATTTTTTTTCTTTCTGTGTTGTTTCAATATCGTCGCTCGCGACACGTTTCAGACTAAATGAATACCAGGTTGTTGTTTTTTTGCGCCAGCTCTGCATGATGGTCAACTTACCTCGTTTATTCAAACTGGCTACTGCATGTCAGGAACATCGGTGGTTTTGATAGAACTGAGTTTGATGGACATCTGAGAATTCTAACTTATTAGTTAATACCCTGAAGGCAACACGTAGTGAATACATGTAGCGATGTAGGAGTGTGGCAGATTTAGAAACAGAGACTTTTTTTATTATAAGCTCGACCACTGAGTCCAACTAAGTATTCTTAATCCTGAAGTTAGATTGAACGGAAATATATTACCAGATGCACCACTCGCCGAGAGTATCTCTGTCAAATGGCCACAGCATTTAAAGATCTCTCCTTCAGGTCATACTTGAGAAAAACTAATATTTTTATATTTCGGTTAATATCGGTTAAAACCGGTTACCGGTGAATAATTTTCGGTTACGGTTACGGTTACGGTTTTTATAAATTTTAAATAACGGTTTCGTTCCGGTTACGGTTACTGAAAAAATTTCGTTCCTAAACGGTTTTCGGTTTCGGTTACGGTTACGGTTTGAGTCCCTGGTTTCAGGATCGATCGAAGCTTCGGAGTGAGATCTTTTACATTGTGCGATATCATGCTTTCATGTGTCGTTCGGGGCACGATGGCGCAAGTGCATGATAGCCAGCCGGCAATGGCCAGGCTTCGCAACGAGAGTGCTGTATTCAGCGCCACAAGCGGAGGTGTCTCTGTTAACGGGGTGGCCAGTCTGCCCGTTGGGTCGTGGGGAGAGGCGGCGACCCCAATTTCAGCAGTCCCCGTGTGCACGTGCGCGCCATGCCCCTGGTTCTTTTATGCGGTTTTCTAAGACCATCCGAACCTTGATAGGTCGGAGTGTTTAGAGCATATTTTAGAGTTGTCATTTGGACACCAGTTTAAGTTGTCTTCACAACTTGTGGAGTTGCTCTAGAATAATCGCCGCCCCCGATCGGTCTCGTGCTTGCTTGTCTCCCAGGAAGTGACACAACACAACGAGAAGGCCGCGAATGGGTTCACTGTACCCCCGGTTGCCCGCGTCTTCGAAAGCCGGCAGTCAGGACCCGCCGACCCCAGTTGTCGGCCGTCGTTATAGCTCGCAGTTGGAGTCCGTGTCCAAGCCTGCAATTCGTCCTTCCCACGCCAGCACGGCGTAGGCTAGCTGTTCCGGGCTTTCACAACCAGAGTCTCGCTGCGGAACCACTCCTAGATCGTCATGGCCCTAGGCCGGTATAGCCAAGGCTCGCCGTTTCCGCCGGTCCTGGTTGGAACCTCGCTGGTGGAATGCTCCGGCGATCGCCACGAGCCAGACCAGCCAGAACGGCTCTATCGTTCCTGCCCGACCCCAGCTTCGTGCAGCACGCTCTTCCTCTTTCCTCGCCGGCTGGCCCCCGCTGGCGCCTCGCTCAACCGTCCTACTTCTCCCTACGCCCCCACAAACTAGAATAAAATATGGGTACTAAACTCTACAGGCTGTACACAAGCCTGGTGTAAAAAGGCGACAGGTAACAAAGTGCACGTGTAGAAGGATACTTACGCTTCGCATGAGCTTTTTCTAAAAAAAAACTTTTGCATCCTGTTTTCTGCATGCCGTCAAATTTGTTACCAGACTCAACATTAAATATAGTAGCCAGAACGAAAAAAAAATAAAAAAAACTTTTGCTACGAAAATTTGTTATTTGAAAACTCGCAGGTTTAGAAGGTTTTGGTTGCGACCGCGCGTGCCGAACGGCGCGCGCAATCGCAACAAAATGCACGCCTACAACAACGAGTGCCGGAACGTCGCTGATCCTCGACGTCACAGCGAAGCAACAATCGGCCTGATTTTTCCTACCGTATTTCTCTATCTGGCTGTCTGAGGGACTCGTAAAACTTGTATAATATGTTATTTTGCCGAGTATAGCTTGCAAAACGAGTTTGTCAGACCACTTTCCAAACCTGCATATCTATTTTTGTTCACTTCAACAATTAATGTAAAATTCACTTACTTGTTGCGTCGCACTGCAGTAATCCACTTTGTCGCCGTGTCGCTTCCCAAGATCTTGAAGGGAAGCGGTAAAGTTTGACGCTTGGTCACCTTCGCGACTGCGACAGTCTTTCACGCAGCAGTGGCGACGTTTATTTTTGGGGGAAACTCTAGGAGTAGGCGAGATCTCACGGGAACCCGGTGAGGTCAGAGAGACGTGAAAAGATAAAATTAAGACTTACTTTTACAAAAAAAAAACGGTTCCAAAAAGGCTTACGCTGTTTCGAAATGCCAGGCTCACACGTGGTTTCTAAATGCGCCCGCCTACACTTTCCGCGACCCGGGCCGCCCTGGCCTACCCAATTTGTTTTATTTTGCGGCCGCTTGATGGCGCAACGTGTAGTGCAAAACCAAGGTGCCAAACTGCATTGCCTGAAGCCTGTTTCAGTATGGCTTAACAAACTGTGGGAGCTACGACGGCATAGAGAACAGGTAGCATCTAGAATGGATGCCTGTGAGACGCTGTCACGTGTCTCACTCCAATGAATTTACTGGCTCATCGGGACTCATAGAATTCGCCGTGTGCCGTGTGCCTGCTTACACTGAGAAGTAGAGGACGGCGGCGCGCGGCGGCGCAACGTCGCGGCGTCTGCCCCACGGCAACGGCCGGCGCGCCGGCTGGACGCGACTCCGAGGCGCCAATTGCCCGGGCTTCTCGGGCTTCGTGGATGACGCTGTGCTCCCCTTGCTCGTTGTTTACTCATGTTGCGTTTTTACCTTGTTATGATTGAATGCATAGGTACTCAGAGTGAGGTAAGCATTTTTTGTAAAACAAAAAGAATGCATCTGATAACCAACTTTTTACAATTCAATTATAAAACACTTCTTATCGCTTGATAGCCTATGAAACACATCGCGATGATTCAAGCCCGCAATGAAATTTTACAATGGTGTAGCAGAGGGCAAGACTGTTCAGCGGGTCCGTGAAGTGCGCTACGGCGTTGAATGAACACTTGTTTACCGAGCGAAAGAGAATCTGTCTCGAACCGATGGTTACAAAAATGCCGCGGGTTTGATGATTATGTAACATAAATTATAAATTTTCTTGTGAATGTGCGACTACATGACTAGAGAAACCGTTTGTCATAATTTCCGCGAGTTATGAAAAGAAATATTACTCAACTTCAACTTCCCGAATGTGCTGCTAATTCCCGGGAACTAAATGCGCGAAATAAAGCTATATATTGTATGTAAAATCACCGCCCAGTTAAAGTTTCATATGGGCGAACCAGGGTTGTAAAAGTTACTTCAAAAATGTGCCTAACATACAGTTACAGTTACTCATACGAAAAGTCACCTAGGTACGTACCTAAGTACTCGCTTAAGCATGCACTTAAGTGCAGGTTGCAAAGTTACCTCAAAGCCACTTTCTTTATTTATTTTCTTCAACTTTGTTAGAATATATTGGAAGTAAAGCTTCTTATACTAAGGATACAGCACAAAAACGAGTCCGATAAATGCGCTTTAATGGTGTCAATGCAATGCCCACATCGGAGTTGAGTCCTCAAGTCCTTTTATCCCCACGTTTCAATTGTTTAACCAAGGCCACGGCTTCCACTGTGTACCATGTCACGCCGAAACCGCCGAAACTCGCTTGTTGACGTTCTTGCCCTCAGAGCCGGTGCTGACGTCGACGGGCCCAGAAGACGTCGGCCGCATGAAGAAACGTCACGAGTCAGAGCAGATGCACCTAACCTTCGTGACGACGAGCGAGAAGATTCAAGCTTCCTCGTTATTTTTTTATTTCGTTCATCGGAAGGAAAATAAGGTATTTTTCTTCTTCTTCTGAACTTTTTTCAGTTTTGATAAGTGCAAAAATTGAGTCCCATTTATTGAGTGGAAGCTGTATTATGTACAATGTTACATTGTTTTACGATTGCAATTATAATTTATTTTCTATTGTATTTATATTGTATTTATGGCAAAATAGAGCCATCATCAGGACAAGATACAAACAACAGGAACTGCGCTCATCTTTCAAGTTATCTCCTCCCTTGCTTAGCTGTCAGAGGAGCTTCAAACACGCAATGAAGTCGATTTCGGTTTGTAGATGAAAGAAGCAGGTCGCTATTTTCCCTAAACAGAGTTCCGAAGCAATTCGACAAATTGGTGTCGCTAGAACGGCATCGCTAATCCACCGTTCGCTCAAATGAACACCGCCCTTTTCTAAAGTGTCGTTCGATGAAACATCATGGGTGGGGCTTCGTTCTGCTAAAACGTCGTTCGATCCAGTCAGTGCCTCACACGTCGTACCCAGCTCAAAGTTAATCACGGCACATGGTAGTGTGTTAATACTTCAAGATTTATAGTTTATACCATTTTGATGAAGCGAAAATAAAAGTACCTGTAAAAGTAACTTCACTTAGTTACAATTTACTGGAAAATGTACCTAAGATGCAGATACAGATACTGAGAAATGAAAGTACCTAGGTTTGTACCTCAGGTACAACAAAAGTACCTAGATACCGATTTCCAGTTACTTGTACCTAGGTACTTACAACCCTGGGGCGGACATTGTGCCCGCGTGAGGTGTTGCGGTCGCAAAGCTGTGACACTTCATGTCGTGCAAGCACGCACACTTAAAGGGACCATGAAGACACCTTCGATATTTTATTTTACAATTGGAATAGGCTTCAGGCAATGTTGACAAAGTCATAACCTGTACTGACGCTTGTGTGCCGAACAAATCACTTAAACAGACCCCGCTAGTATTCCTACCCGTGGCGACACCTCGAAAAGGCAGGAAGACCGATTTTCCGTGACGTTCAAGCGTAACATCAGAGTAGGCTCGTAAAGGCCGGTTCACACATCTGCGTTCCGAGCTACAGGAACGACAGAAACGACACGAACGACATGACACCGGGACAACCGTGACACATGATTGCTTGATAAAGCTGCTCATTGCATTATCTGTCACGCTCTGTAATGCGAACAGAATCGTCCCGGTGCCATGTCGTTCTGTGTTTCTGTCGTTTCTGTCGCTCGGAACGCAGATGTGTGAACCGGGCTTGAGGTAATGACCGACCTCACCGCCAGTTTCGCTACGCCTCCTCTGGCGCAATGCATTGCGGGAACTGTAGTCTTTCCGCACGAGGGTCAACGCCGCTGTAGGCTTGCGCGTGTCGATCACGAGCCGTCTCGTGCACTACCGCTGCCTCCTGTGAAGTACAACTATGGCTGCGTCACGCACGCTCCAGACGGTTGGTGAGATCGGTCTATTGGTCAAAGCGAACGGCGAGCTCTCGTTTTCTTTCTTTGTCGGGAGGTGTTTACAGATATTGCGTTTTCCTGGTTGATAACAATAAACTATTGATATGTCGGGCCTGAAATGTTCACTACAGTACACACGGATGAGCACTGTTGAATACTATATAAATAGGATTACGCTTCCAGCGAGAGCTCGAGCACGTAGAATCGGTCAGCTGCCCAATGGCAAAGAAGACGACGTAGACGATAGATCTCCGCCAGCTCCGACTCTACAAGCTACAACAATGTCAATACCTCGTTCATCGACTCTTAAAGACTACTGAAACCGACAGGTTAACCTCTACGTCACTACCTTTTTCGGAACACTTGCTAGACGAGAATGCAAAACGTCAGTTTTGGTATTTCGCGTGCATTACTGGGCACAAAATAAGCCTCACATGATTTTATAAAAAAATGAGCGGTATACTAGGCCACCACTGCGTCGAGAAACACCCCTTTTAGAAAAAGTTTGGAACGATTCAGCATCTCGCGAGCTTCGAGTGTGCACGCAGCCAAAAGCACGACAGAAAGCAACAATTACGTCCGGCCGTCTGGCTGCCGAGCGCCGAGTCTCAGCTTCATAGGGCACGCTCCTTACGTAAACAAATATCCGCTAGACAGGCCGAGCACGCGCCCAAACGGCCAAACGTATCCAAAAGGCCGCCACGCCGCACGCACCACTCCAGCAACGTAAGCGCACAGCGCACTGCGTACAAAGAGTGAGGAGCATTTGCGCTTGCGCCACCTGCGCCCTGTCCGTAGCGGACACCGTAGTGCGCTGCGAACACGCGAAGAACGCGAGACGTCAAGAAGCCAACGCCGCGTCGATGAAAGAGAGAGAAAGAGAAATGTCGTCTAGACGTCCGAGTAAAAAAAAAAGTGTCGACGAAATGTAGCAAGCTCTGTCGAGCATCGAATGTCGAAGAAACGATCTGCGGATGACACATCGATGAAACAAATGTCGAAGAAACGATCTGCCGATGAAACATCGCAGTGTCGATGAAACGATCTGTCTATGAAACCTTGTTCGATGAACTGATTGCCCATTATAGAACTGCGCGCCAAGAATGACGCGGCTTGCCACATGAAAAGTGGCGCGCCCTACGTGATCGAGAGCGCGACAAAGAGACACACGGGGACGACTCCAACCCCAAACCACTCCAAACCAAACCAAGCAAAGCCATGCCAAACCAATCCAAACGAAACCAATTCAAGGACGGCTGCATGTATCAAGATAATAAATGCTGACAGTATTTTATAAAGGCCGAGAGGACTGAAAAACAATGCCGGCCGATGATTCCTTAAATCGCAGCCTACTCCGGCAAGCACGGTCGATCAACAAAAGCAGAAGCAACTCGAGTGAGAAGGAAAACTCGGCCTCCGGCGGCCTCTGCTCATAGAATAGCATACGACTGACGGACACCACTGCCAACAGGGATTATGGTGAGATTTCAAACCAGAGGTACGTCACGTGAAACCACCCTACCTAATATTACCGCCCTCCCAAAACAGAAAAAAATTTGGTCGATGCATATGTTTACTATATATACGTATATGCTGCATAAACTTCCGTAGAAGTACGTGTGGGTGGCACAAAAAAAAGAAACGGGGGTGATATATGTAGTAATCGTTTATTTGTGTACAAATGAGCGAGGTATGCACAGCGAGGCGATGCTCTAATCACTGCGACGTTGTCTGTGTAACCTGTCGGAAGGCGCGTTTGTGTTTTACCGCCGCCCTTGTCAGCAGGCGAAAGTTCAACACACCCACTTTCGTCAGCTTGCATTTAGTTTCTTTCGTAATTAATCCAGGTTAACGAAATTTGGTAGAAATGTGCGGAGCATAAACATAAACATAGTACATTTCTTTCAAATTGGATAAGCGGTTCAGAAGTTTACTGTTTTGGGGTAGTTTCCCCGCCGCACGACTCACGCGAAGACAAACCAACGGCTTGCGAGAAACAAAAGAAAAACACGAAGAAAGCAACCTGTAAGCGTGATGACCTGTGAGTGTGATGAGCGTGAGGACCTGTGTGAGTGTGAGGACCGTGAGGAGCTGTGAGTGTGAGGACCTGTGAGTGTGAGGACCGTGATGACCTGTGAGTGTGAGGACCGTGAGGACTGTGAGTGTGATGAGCATGATGACCTGTGAGTGTGAGGACCGTGAGGAGCTGTGAGTGTGAGTGCCGTGAGGACCGTGATGACCTGTGAGTGTGAGGACCGTGAGGACCTGTGAGTGTGAGTGCCGTGAGGACCGTGATGACCTGTGAGTGTGAGGACCGTGAGGACCTGTGAGTGTGATGACCTGTGAGTCTGATGATTCGTGATGACCTGTGAGCGTGATGACCGTGATGATCTGTGAGCGTGACGACCGTGATGATGACGGCGAGTGAGTTTTGGTTTTGTGTTGAACCGTGAGGGTGAGTCCGGGTGATGACCCTATTTTGAATAAATCGTGATCGTGAGTGGGCGTGAGTTCTGATTGCGGAAAAAATGGTGATCGTGAGTTTGAGTGAGGACAGCTTAAAATGCCGACCTATGGCCACAGCACACTGACGATAAAACCCATCACCAGCGTAGTTGGGCGGCACTGACGTATCCTCTCAAAACTAGGGACGCCGGCTGTAAATCGCTTCGTACGAGGCTGCCGCTGGAAAGGTCTATAAAAGAAAAGGACAAAAATATTTCGATACTAAAAAAAAGTCAGTCTCATAAATTAGGGCCCTGCAAGGGCCAATGCAATGAGAACAATTGTTGACACTCATTTTACCCTATTACACAAATGTTCGCTGGTGTACATTCAACTAAAAATATCACCAGCCTACTCATGGATGACTTTCGGCGCTCTCTTGTTTCTCTTACTTATATTTCTTGGAATACGTTCAGTTTATTTTTTATGAAAGCATTGAACAGTACATTCAGCAATTTAGCCATGGACAATGTAGTGCATGTCCCGCACACATCAATGTTAGGCAGGACCACGATCTGCGCTTGAGCTTCAGTTTGACATTGTATGATGATTCAAGCAACAACACTTCCACCTGACGATTGAACTTGCTTGCAACTGTTTCTCCAAACTTCACATTTTGCAAAGGAAAACACATACGAGCTTTACCACTTCTTTGTACGCAAGAAAAACATCACTCACATTTCGTTGTTGTGTCAGAATTACCTTTTTCAATACCCTCTTTTTGGTGTAGTTGGAAGCATGAAAATCCCGTAACGTAAGTCACGGCATTCCTTTGAAGCATAGCGGACTTGAAGTGAGCATTGACCAATTTTACATTAGGAAGGCTGACAGGAGTAAGCAGCACCTTATTTAAACATTTCTACGATGTGTATAGGTGCTCTCCAGAAAAAAAAATATATTAAAAAATAAAACAGTGCACTTTGAACCTAATTTAATCGAGTTTAATATGGATATTGTAGCAACATAGTCTACGGAGAACGAGGAAGTAGAAGGCCATTTGAGAAAGAGAGCTCGCGCTTTAGGTCTCTTCGATCTTTGACACTCTCCAGATGTATATATGTAAATAAACTGGAGTAAACAAATGTTTACATCATGTAGAGGTGGCCCGGACGTGATGCGGTACGTAAGCCTTCGGGAGCGCGCAAGCATGATAGTCTTTATCCAGTCAGCCTCAACGCTACCTAAAGGACTTACCAGAGCGGATTTGGGGACACAAAAAGGTTTTATATCAATCAGTCGTCTTAAGACGGCACGCATTTCACTGAATTAACATATACTCAACAAGACAAGCTCAAGCCTGCGCTAAGGAGTCACGATACACTAAAGCTCAAAATATCCTCATGCCGTCATGTTGCAATGGCGAAACGATGCCCTGGCCTTCGATTGGGCGGAGTATTGTAGAAACATGGACTGTGAAGAATCGCTGACAAAGTACAAAGCAATCTTGAGAAATGGAGCTCGCGCTTTAGATCTCTTCCATTTCTGAAGACAGCAATACATATGTG
>JAZHYW010011757.1:0-65826 GCA_037355805.1 Ixodes ricinus
AATTATTTGTATTCTTTATTTTCAAACCTGATATACAATTTTATATGAAAATATTTTCCTTTTAAAAATAACTAATGTCTTAAAACAACAAGTGGGTACTTCTGAGTCATTGTTCAAGTAAATCTGAAAAAGTATTTTTTCCAACACTGGTCTATCAAACATAATGAGTACAAGTAATTATACTTTCTAAAGCCAAGAAACAACCTTTTATACTTATTGGCTGCCACCTTTGAATATGAACCAATAAACACATGAAACGGAAACATATTTAACCAAAAACAATGTATGTATGCATTACAAACATCAAATATCAAATATGAACTTCAGTCATTTCATCATTCTAAAAAGAAATATGCAGAAAATATGAACACCAGGCATTCATCATTCTAAAAATGTGAAAACATGTATAACTTACAAAGGACCATGGTTACTGCAGCAAGATGCACCGTACAAGACCAAAGTTTCAACAATAAAAAAGATATGAGGAGACGCAAAGTAACTGGAGATAACTTCAGGGAACCAGGCGTTCATCAACCAGCATCCGCCTCTATGGCCTTCTGCCGAAGCATCAACCCAAGTCAATTTGCCGGCCCGGTGTCGTCTATGAGATCCTAGCGGCATGTGAATTTTTCTAGCGCTGGAAATCATTTTTAGTTTTTTTTTTTTTGTGTCGACAGAGGACCTTACATTCACAAAACGGTTTCCTTTAAAGACTTTTCATACGAAGCCCCGAACAGAAAAAAAGTCACCGCAGGCGGCGGTCCTGAATGCGGGGGGAAATGGAGAAGCAATTAATCATGTATTTGCTAAAAAATTATTTGCACTAACCGGGCAATTATTGTGCTAGAACGTATTCTGTCGATATCATTCCCCCTTTCACATGATTATTTTCTTATTCCAGTTCATAAGTGTCATAGTTAGATGCAACATGATATGGGTCCCAACAGGAACAATAGAGATTGAACAGTACTCCAAATCTTTGATGTTTTCTCATCAATTCAGAGCGTTGAGGGCCCAGCGTACAGGGCAGGTTGATTTGGCCATTCCAATAATTCACCTTCTGGCGAAAAGCACTCGCAGACGCCAAGATTTCTTATTAGCATCTTCTTTGCAAGCTCTCTGAAGCATTACAAGTTTCGGCGGTTTTTTCCTAAAACAAAAAATATCCGCGATTTGTGTTGTGATATCAGGCATAAAAAAAAATCAAAAAACGATTTTGAAGCGGAAAAAAACATTGCATAGCAGACAATACGATGCGGCAAACTAACTCAGGAAGAGGTGCTAAAAAACTGGTAACGATGAAGCTGGTACTAAAGCGGCCCGCGCTCGAAATTTCGACTGGATTGCGCGCATCCACCCTGTATGATTGACGCCTTGCCAAAAAACTTCGATATGGCCAATGTTTAAAAAAGATGGCAGCCAGTCAAATGGGCTCCGAAATAGACCTCATGCATTGCTGGTGATCTGACAGCACTGAAGGCGTCGCCATTTTAATGTTGGCGAAAGCAATGGTACAAAGCACAGTGGAGGCATGGAGAGGCAAATGCGGACGGTGAAATGCTGACCTTTACAGCAGCTGTGTTTTCCGCTATTCTGACCATGAAATGTGGACGAACGAAAGTTTAAACAACTACCGCGACTGTCTGATGGAATACCGACACTCTACGTAGCAACAACAAATTGACACTGCAGCAAGTCCCTCGCCTTCACTGTAGACTTACACTGCAGGTTAAGCCAGCGGTACGTAGGCCTCGAAAGTTTGATCAGACAGTTGCAGTAAGTTGTTTAAGCTGTTCTCCATTCTCGATCCTGAAGCCGAAAAACAACTATGCTATACCGCACTGCACCTGTTTCAATGCATCGTGTAGCGATAAACCGACCTTCTCAGTGTTGTCAGATACTAAACGAATTTTGCATCCATTTATTGGATAGAACAGCCCTTCTCTGTAACATCAAACAGCATCGGCAAGTGTATTACTGACAGTGTGACTTGATAATTGGTGCTGCAGCTATACATAGTTCTCTAGCTGGGACTGCGATGGGACCCTCGTCTCGTTAGACCAGTCATGTCTCTGTTGCTTAGTCCATCAAACCATGCATCCTTTACGCTCAAGCTTGGGTCAGAGATAGAGCAGTGATAGCGTGATTCAGTTATGAATCATTTTAGACAGCTCTTGGAGCAGCCAAAGGTTCATTTTGTAGAAGCAAAAAGCTTTGACATAACCGCACACTTCTTTTCATTTATGTCACTGGAAATGTAGGTAGGAGGACAGCAAATATTGGAGGAGGAACAAACACTAGCTGTTTAGTTGCATAGTGAAGGTACAGACCACGGTAATAAGGCAGCTGATGGACTACATAAACTGCCACCGTGAATGATTCTTTGATACCCATCCCACTGAACAAATATTAAAATACAATCATTTGGATACAGAATTTATGTAATTCCGCTAGGTTCCTAAAGGAAGGGTTGCAGAAAGTGCAATTCTTGAATCGGACAAAAAACAAACAAAGGCATACCACAAAGAGTCCATATATACCCCCTTGCACCGCGTCTAAACAAGGAGGTACCTTTCACATAACTTAGGTGCCAGGTGAAAAAGACCGCATAACATCACTAGCCTAGTTAGCAATTGTTGCTTCACTTATGATACCTCAATTGTCTTGATGTACTTGATCAACAAAACTAACTAACCCACCAGAAGAATCTGAGACTTATTATACCGGTAACCGAGCCGCTGTCGGTGCCCAGTGCGAAATCAAATCTAATAGTATGTTATTTGAAGCTTGCGATTATGAGAAGTCTATGAAAACCACCACTAGCTACCTAAAGAATCTAGTCCCAGTATGAAGGCCAGCAGCTGTTATATTTTACAAATGGCACAACAATCACAGCACTAGGTGATAACAAGGAAGGTAAGCTGATTAGATCAAACGAACAACAGGTATCAGCTTAGGGTAATGAACAAGTATAGATGGTTTTTTGCAGAAAGGTCTATTCGTGTGACAGACTGTGGTGAAACACAATGAAATGAGCGCGCACTGCAATTTCACCGTCCATCATTTTTAATATATTAGCTGTTCACATGAACACTCTTTCGATCCATTTTTGACATGTAAGTAGTCAGAACAAGTTAACAGCGACAACTGGTTACTGCATACAATACGTGGTCTTGTAGGCTGTCGAACAAATGGCATCAATTACGTATTGAGCCTTGTCTACTGCTTAACCCTCTTTGCGTCACTTTACTGGTGCTTGCAGCATGAGGTGCTCGTCAGTAGATCAGTGGCACGTTATAAACAACAGTTGCAGATCACAAAACAAAAAGAAAAGAAAAAGAAGAAACAGGGTGACAAACCTGTAACAGCTCATTAGCAAACAGATATTTTACACTGAAAAGCTTCGTCGAAAATGTTTTGAACTTTGGCGGCATTGCAAGGCAAACACAATTTTGAAGTTTCCACGATCTAAATAACAACTGTAAAGGATTGAAAGTCCATTCATACAGCAACATGATCTAAGAACATGGCCCCAATCATTCCATCATGATGCAATAGCTCCAAATTCCAATCCTGCAATTCACGAGCCCAGCAATGCTGAAATAAAAACATACTATTTTGGTATGATCACATAAAGCCGAGTATTGCTTTTACTAGACCCAAACTTTTGGAGTCATAACGTACAACAATACTACGCTACGTTGATGCACCTGGAACCATACATTACAAACCAGAAAAATAAAACAATCAAATTTATTTGTCAATTAACCTTCTGAACTGCGAAAGTTAGCAAATTACAAGCATATACAGATGAATTAAAGAAAAGTATGTTTAATATCTATCTTGAATGAACTTTACCATTTTATTGTAAATATCCATTCTTGCAAACGCATCAAAGCGCAATAGTTGGAAATGTGACATCTTGGGGCGTTGGAATTAGCGGGTCACCTCCTATGGCCATTGCTAACCTGGCTGCAAGCATACCAGTTGACGAATTAATCATATACTCTACTAGGAAAAATACATTTGTCTCTGTTCCTGACTGCATGGCCCTTACAAAGCCAAATGTTGTTCTCCTGGTGTAGACACCACGCATCTGAAAATGCATAGAGGATCACACAAATCCATGCTGTACAGTAGTCATGCCGCTTTAAGAAAGGAGTGCGATGGAGCTACGAGATACGGGTTTGCCCTAAGCAGTAGAGACAACTGTCTCAACTTGTGCTCAACTGTCACTTATACATAGGTAAGCAGCAATCTATTGTTGCCATCAATAAATCCCAATAAGCAAGATCTCACTAAAGATTTCCACGCATGTGTGGCCTTGCTTCTGCTGGATTCACAGGAGGCAGGCCACACAGGCGGCTGCATTAAATACATCCTAGTCAAAGCTCCAGCAGGGACTTTTCTCACATGCAAAAAGACTGAGAAGTTCATACAGTGCATTCTTGACAGCGGCAAGCAAAGAAATTGGCTGGTGAGATAGGTCTATTCGAAGTGAAAAGACCACACAGAGCTACAGCATATCCAGCCCCGTTCTTCCACGCAAACCCTATTCGTGCCTTAGGCCATACTAGTTTTTATGAGTGAATATTTCATAGTAAAGCATTTAGTGTTATCATGTCACACCCTGGTAGTTGTCAATACCCATAGATATATAATTCTTCTTCACTTTCAAAAGGAATTCTGTTACATCTGAAAGATAAAGGTTAGAAAACAGATGGAGAAAGAAAATCCACCACAGAAAGGAGAGAGGTGAAACAAAGTGACTGACCGGATCGTCCTCGTGAGCCAGGCAGGACATCTGTGTGTGAGGCGTAGGTAAGGTGGCGTTGCCACCCCAGCCTGGGGCCCTTGAGGAAACCTAGCCCCGGGCCAGCTCCAGCTGCCAAGGACCCCAGTTCATCAGACACGGGGGACACCTACTTCAGCCAGGCATGCAGAGCCTGAACCCTTCTCTGGGCTGGGAGCTCATGATGCCACTCACAAACACACAAGCACACAAGTCTCCTGTGGCACGGCCATAGCCCTGTAAAGGTATTCAGCTACATGAGTAGATACCCCAGTCAGGCAAGTGAGACACACAACCAACTGAAACAAAAAGAAGGCACAGCTCAGACATATGATGGATACCCAAATTGCACGTTATCTCCATCACATTCAATGTACACATGCTCCAGTAGACAATAGTGATCATAGATAGAACCCCAACTAAAGTAAAATGTACCCAAATACTGAAAGCTGAGCTAAAGTATGCAGCTTTAACGAAATACCTAATAATGTTTTTGTTTCACTTGTCTTTCTCATTAAGTGACACACCGTTTTTCAACTACAAATGGAATGCTCATATGAAACCTATAACTATGCTAAATCTAGGTCGATTTCATCTCACAGTGTGCTGAAAGCGCCAAGTAAATCAGGTAGTCTTATCGGTCTCAAGAAAAGAATTATCAAGAGCTAGATTTAGCCTAAGCTTTCTTGAGGCTTCCTTAGATAGACCGACAGAGTTACAGACAAGCGAGCAAAAAATGAATTATGGACAACAGAATCAAGATTAGACGGTACTGAAACAGCAGATAGCCAAGTGAAATCCTTTCTTTGAGATACTCGACGTCGTAACCTGCCTACATTAGCCTCCACCAACCTCTTTATTACATCAGCTGGCGAAACAACGTGAAACATACACGATAAAGACGGCATTACTCAGATGGTTCCCACATCAAGTGTAGCTGGCGTCCTCTGACACTGCTGACACATGCCGTCGATGTAGCATTGTAGTGACCCTATTGCAGCAAGCAGAAATCGCAACCACATATTTGGTCATTCTACAACGTATCAGCTCTATACGTTCAATGTTCTCATGTTCTGAAGTTCCGCAAGCACCATGAGTGGCAAGGAAGATATTGTGATATCTATCTATACTACAAACAAACAGAGCATTACTTAGCGACAATGATGCGAGAAGCGGGTGCTAAAATGCTGAAAGGTTGTTATTTATTTATTCAAGTTATGAATTCTCGTTGAGGGCATTACGTAGAATTTAAAACCTACGAAATTGCAAGCAATTAACAACGTATATCACGAATACATAGGGTGTTGCAAAAAAACAAATAACATTACTACGACAATAGCAAACCACAAGTGAATCACAGGTACATAGAACAGTAGGATGAAAACATTGATATTGCAATCAATGAGACAAGACAAACAAATGAGCACGACGCAGTGAGTTAACAGAAATGAGAAAAAAGAAGCGTGGCCGAAATACGGCGGGTCGTCTAGGTTACAATAAGTGAGGAGGTCGTTCCAGTCTACAATAGTACGAGGAAGAAAGGAAAGAGTTAAAATAGGTTGTAGCACTGAGGAGTAGGAAAGCGTGACTCGGGTGATTTAGCGATGAAGATCGCCTGGGGTGAGGAGGAGAGGTCTGAACGGGGAGGCAGCAGTAAATTTGTGAAAGAGACAGAGTCGCGCTATCTTACGGCGGACGTTTAGTAAAAGGAAGAGTTCAGTTCGCTCTTTAGAGGCGGATACACTAGCCTGACCAATCATGTTTTTCAAAATAAACCTGGCAGCGCGGTTCTGTACCGTCTCAGATGATTTAATAGAATATATTTGGTGAGGGCTCCAAATGGCCGCAGCATATTCAATTCTGGGTCCAATGTATGTCTCATAAAGCCAATTTCGCACGAATGGGGCAGGTTATAGGTTTCGTCTTATATAAGCAAAGGGCAGCGAGACGCCTCAGCGCTATAAGCTCTCGATATGGCTTCCAGGTGAGATGCGTCAGTTAAATTTTTGATTATTTATAGGACTTGTCTTCTAAGTTCGACTAAGTTATTTTCTAATACAGAGACATGAGATCCTTTAGCCGTTTCATGAAAACTGGACTAACTTGCATTTCAGAGTTTGTTTGGTGTCATTAACCACCTGATGCTACGCCTAGGTTGTGGGTCTCTTTGAGAATGAAGATGGTCTTCAAAGAAACTTATCCTTCGATATAGGGCCTGAAGTCTCGTCAACAAAAAAAGAGCGGATGTTAGGGGAAATTTTTACTGGAATGTCACATTAATAAGATCAGAAAAGTAGGGGACCAGAGCCAGGCCCTG
Source organism: Ixodes ricinus (assembly GCA_037355805.1). NCBI lineage: Eukaryota > Metazoa > Arthropoda > Arachnida > Ixodida > Ixodidae > Ixodes > Ixodes ricinus. The sequence continues at coordinate 7,110 of JAZHYW010011757.1, forward strand.
GGAACTCAGGGTACTATCAGCACTTAAGGAGGATAGAAGAACTATTATTGTGTGTGGGTGAATAGAGAGGAAGAAATCGCGGATCAGGAGAATGGGAAGGTCAATTCCCATGACATGAAAGTTTGGCAAGTGGCAACGCGGTGAAAGCCAGAAAAGTCTAAAATAGAACATCAGTTTGGTTGGATTCAAGTGGTCTGTATAACTTCGTGGAGTGAAGATTCTGAACTCGTCTCCACTGGAACAGTCCCTTACCAAACCGTGTTGCTTGTTGCCAAAGACGTTATTAGCCTCAAGATGAGATACAACATTTGAGTAGATAATATGCTCTAGAAGTTTGGAGGCTACGCAGGTTAGAGAAATCGGCAATGCTCAGCCGAGAACGATCCCCATTTTAGGGCCCGAACGACCTTTTAGTTTTCCAGTCGGATGGGAGGCATCCCTGTGGGACTGTGAAATTATTTAGTATAAAAATTCGCTGGACACTGCTTTGGTGTAAGTGAAGAATTTTGGGAGTGTCGTCAGGTCCTCAGAGGATGTCAATTTCAAGTTGTCAAGGAGTTTAAGCTATTCCAGCACATGAGATGTCAATAGAGTTCTATAGCTCGTACAGTAGTGCTAGGAATATAGGAACATTAAGTGCTAAATGTAAACACAGACGAGAAAATAATTAGTTTAATACTGTAGCCTGGTCATTTAGTATTCAGGAACCGTCTCATCGGTTAGCTGGAGTAGGAGGAAGATAGTTAGGGATATAATGAAGATTTTAGGGTTGTGGGATTTAAAGTCTCAAAAAAGGCATATGTTTAGCCAGACAGAAGGTTCAGAAATTATAGGTCATGGGCTAAGTATGCATCAGGCAACATCGCAGTCAGATGCCTTGCTCTTCTAAACAATCGCTTTTTATTTGATGAGGACCTTAATGCTTTGTTGGCATAAGGTTGCAATCAATAAACATTACATGGGTGGGAGGGTACAATAAGAACACTTCATACAAGCACTTTGGAAATTACTGTACCTGTTTCACTTTCCCTCTCCCGCCGCCATTTCACCATTGTTTCCCTGTGCGGAAAGTGGCTTTAATCATCGGTCCTCCCCATCAGGCGAAAATGCCTAATCACTACCATTAGGTTCACAACGCTTATGAACACAATGAGATAAGGTGCTTGTTTCCGATTTATATTTATGAGTATCACGAGAGCAAAATGACTTGGTTTGTGAAATTGGTATTACAAGGTATCACTACTAGCAGCGCACATGAAGGCTCCTAGTACAAACAGGTCAACGAGATTATTTAACTTGTTTTAAGAAACAGCAGTTCTGTTCACGGTCCTAGAATAAAACTGGCATTTTGAAACGAATAATGCTAGAGAAAATTGCTGTTTATTACTAACATTACGAAATTGGCTTCAGGAGTAGTCGCAGAATTTACGAAGATAGTTCTAATGGATGGTGGGAATATCCACGGTCAACAAATGCGTGGTCGCTAAAACCTTCGTTTGGCTAGTGATGCCACCAGGTCTGGGGCGTCCTCAAAATGAGATCAAGAGATATTATCTTCATGTAGGTTTGTTGACGGCCAAGGTGAAGATTATGGTTTAAACATAGTCTGAAAATCCTAGCTTCAGGACCACTAGTTGTTAGACTAAACAATCTATGTTGGGGGAGGTGCAAGTCGCCAAGACTAAGACATTTGATTTGGGTACCCGGCTCATTTAATTTCAAGCAGCAGAGAATGAAGTTTCGTGGAAAAACGTGCAACGCTATAATTGGTCGGTGAAGCAGACACCGATAATAGTTTTAGTGCAGGGCGATGTGACACAAACAAAAGTAGCCTCGATAATATTAGAGCTGGTAGTAATATGAAAGGAAGAGAAATGCATTTTACATCTATTAGCACACATCTCCCTCACGTATGCGGACCGATCCACATGTTAATATTAGAAACATTGAGTTGGAAATTTGTATCATATCTAAGACTTTAGCCACGTTCTATAATAATTACAAATATCGAATTATTATGTTGAATAAAACCACTGACTCCTCCTGTGGGAAGGAAGGCTACGGATGTGTGAACGTGACTGTATGGTTGAAAAGTCTTTATACGTATGCCGGGCAGCTGGCGTGACCGATCAGAAAGGAGTCCCTGCTGCCTCTAAGAATGCAATGAGTCATCGCAGAATCATACTGAAACACTTGTCGTTGACATACTGTTTAATCAAAGTGAATTTGAAAACGGTTAGTGATTTACCACTAATAAAGAGTTTAGTGCGAAACCGTGCGCACCCCCAGCGAAGGTCCTCCGCACCGCGTACTAGGTTCCCTTGTAGTTTTCTCCAGAACAAAATGTTCTGCTGTCCTTGAAGCGCAAGAATCTCACGATGATCGGTCGGTTTTGTGGCAGGCTTTTCAACTGGTGGAGCTCACGTTACAGACTATCTCGGCCTTGACTTTTCTACAACCAGTTACCTTCTCCTCCGACTAGGTCATGTTTCTGTCTGCAGAACTGGAATGTAAAGAAGCAACACGTTGACCTCAGTCTATTCTCCCTGCGTCATACTTTGCAATTTATGTAAGTTCCGGCCTAGCCACATAAGAGCCCTCTTAGTCAAACTTGTCCTTGAATAGGAAGGGCCTCACTGCGGCTGTTTAGGCACCGAGCTATCACTCTATCGGAAAGTGCACTCACATTTCAGTCGGTAGACTTTGGGCGCTCTAGATTCGTCAAGCTCGGCAAGCATAGATCTGGCTCTTTTCTATCCTGGTGATAATTTCAAGTATGCTACCCAACTGAACTCATAGTTGGGCTGGGTTTATCTCGATGTCTGGCTACAGTAGTAATAAATTTTGTCTGGTACTGTGAATGCACTGACAGAGCCTTGACACATGCCCTCTGACAGTCAGACAATTCGTAGAGACACATGTACCATCAAACACAAATTGACCCTTCGATAACAGGCGAAGTTGCTCTGAACAAGGATAAGATTTAACATTTCTGAACGATGTAGTACCTAACTGATGCATCCCAGCGTATTGACTTTATGACGTATATCTGGAGGCAGAGTCACTAGTGTCCCCAAGCATGTTGGCGTAGTACGCGTCAAGTCAGGCCCGCGTGAGCAGCGGTCGGCATTGTGAGCCTGAGATGCATCCAGCTGGGATCTGATATACATGTCCATGAGTCGTGCAAAATTTCAGGCGAGCGGCGAAGTCGTGGCAAAGACATGGTCAGCAACACTGAGCAGAACCAGGTTAGCCTCATTTTACCATGACGTATGTGCATGTTTTAGTTTTGTTACTTATTTGGTTTAGCTTCCAAGGTTAGAGGTGAAGAGGAATTGCAATAGCCAGGGGTCCTCTGGGTAGCTGGGCGCTTCTACAAGTCAAGTAAGCAGTGTGGAAGGTATTGGCCCAGGCTCATATGACGCATAATGCCTGTTGTCAGGCATATCACTGCTACCCTCGAACATTACCAGAAAGATGTGGGTAGGTAAGCAGTGAGCCAGTCAAGTAGCACCAAAACAGGGCCTGGAGGGTACATGGGCTCATCAGCTTTAACGCCAGAGGCAGGCCAAGCTGGGCTGAGTAGACCTGAACCAGAATGCCACAGAGACAAGACAGGCCTTCATATGTCAGTCACAAAGGTGCCACCGCTTTGGTTGCGACCATATAAAGGTAGAGGGACAAAAGACGCAGTCTTTTTCTCAAAACAAACAGTCACTGTGATCCCAGGGTGGAGCTTGGGTCTCGATGAGAGCAACAACCCTTGCCTTTGTAAATGCCAAAAACAGCCCCAAAAATACAAGGCTGCAGAGGAGGCTGCTTTTCGTCGTTCACATTTTCTACCTTGTATAGGTAAGCAAACACCGCCTAGCGGTGCTGGCAACCGGCAGTGGTAGGCATTATCAGTATGCTATGCCATCTCACTGACACCTATCAGGCAGGTCAGTCATGAAAGAAACCTTCAACACTATCCTCTGGTACCCCGGTGTTGACGAAGACATTTGGACATGTATGAAGGTGCCAGACATGTACACAGTCCTGTTAAATACCTCAGTGTAGGTTAGGGATCGCTGGTCGGATACCAAGAAAACAATGCCGAACACGGCTCATATACCATACTGCTGGGATTACGTAATACTGATAAATTGGTCACTCAGACACAAGCAGATGAAGCATCGGCAATATCCTGTGTGGACAGCCGCAGCTGCTCCGTCTGAGCGGCGGTCGGTGGAGCTGATGAGCGCTACGCGTGCCGTGCACGCTGGTTCGCCACCCGTAAGGGTCACCGAGCAAAGGCAATGAAGACAGCGGCCGTCTGGCTATGGCAGCTACCTTCTTGGGAAGGCGGGCTGGCGGCCATCTTGCGTGCTGACTATATTCCATTCATCCTGAAGCTGGGGAACTGCGGTGGAAACTCATACCAATGAACGTGCCATCCCTCTTTAGATTCGCGTGATCACGCTCCGGCTCCTTACCTACTTGCTGAGGACTGGGTCAGACGGTCGAAGGGAAGGTAGCTGATTTGTTAAGCAAGCATGGATTCCCTGCAGTCACCAGCTTAGGAGTGAGCGGAGACAGAACAGCACGTCTCAATGCAATGAAATTTACGTAAAGTCCAAAACCCGGGTACAGCAAACGGCCGTTCCAGGGAAAAGATCAGGAGAGGTATGAAAGCCCGCGTCTTGCAGGGCAGACTGAGTAAAGTGAGCGATAAGCCAGGCGTTGGAACACTGTGAGGGGGACCTCAGGAGCTTACTGTCCTCAGAACTAAAACACAAGCATGGGAACACTGCAGAGCCATCAAAACTTATGCCTGAAAAAAATATACGCAACAAGCATATGAAATATGCGTCGTGAAACGCAGAGCTCTTTTTCTGGAAAGAGCTAAACAATTCGAAAAAGAACAGGATGGGCAAGAAAAATAAAATACTGTATGCGCCCGGCGGCAAAATACGGTGACAGCTGGCGCGCAAAATATTGATTCTCTGGTATGGCGACCGGCGGGTAGTTGACGATCAGACTGCTACTTGATCAACAGAACATCCGGAAGGGCGGGTAAGCTGACGGAGCTGGAATGCCTGTTAATTGACGTCTGAAATGATTGACTTTGAATCTAGGTTTAATGAATCATAAACCCAGAACTTATCAGAAGCTGAAAAGCGACGGCGAGAGAAGGCGCTGATTCAGCAACTGCTGCCGCGCTTACAAATGGTACCCGGTTCACGACAGCGCTGCGTTGACTTCGGCGATCTCGTTCTGTTTGGTGCAACACGGCGATGCGACAAAGAACTGAAACGTTCGTGGTGTGTGTGGTGCGGTGCTTGGAAGTAGACACCCACAGAGCGCAGATTGGTTGTTGTGGGATTCAGTCCCGTCGTCGTCAGCTGATCCAGTCAAACTGGTGCGGGAGGACGCAGCGAGCGTTTTTAAAAGTAAATCTTCCTTCGTTCCGTTTTAAAATGTGGAAGATTCCCGACGCATACCGTGAGTAAAAAGCTGCGGGCGTTTTCAACAAAATTACGTCGTTTTATTTGAACAATGAACTCGAATTGTTGCCCTAAATCTGCCGTTTTTATGCTTCGTGTTGTTGAACTGCGTTTGCACAGCGACGTGTTGCGCTCATAGTGCGGTGTGAATAAATTTGGCCAAGATTTCGTACCTGCCCACACATGCATGGACTGAGACCATTTTTTACGTAGTGAACATAGTGCTTTTTTATTTTGTGTGTCTAGTCGCGGACGTTAGGTGCACCCGGTGCGAATCTCGACGGCCTTTGGAGCGATATGACGAGAACGTAACTGGACACGTTTGTCGCTACGCGAACGCCCGATTGCCTCCAGCCAAATGGCATTCCTTTCGGGGCGACATGGCTGCTGGAAGGCTCGCTGTCGGGATCACTCACCTGACATCTCCGAAAAGTCGGCATTTGCACGCGCCAGCAAGCAAAAAGAAAAAAAAGCACGCTAAGCAAACAAAAAGGAAAACGAAAGAACCGCGCTCTGAAAGCCAAAACCCCGCGTCGCTTCCTATCACTAATACCTGCGACAGCTGCTAAACGCACACTACATCACTTCAAGAAGTCTCACTGAAGCACCTTGGTCAGCACGAAACACTGATCACTTCGGCGAAACGATTAGTTGAGGCAGGCGAGACGGGCGGGAGCAGAGACTTCGGCGGCCATGAAAGAATGGCGAAGCTTTTGTTTGTTTTGGTATGAATCGAAACGGAAGTGCCCGTCTTGTAAACCTTTTGTAAAGAATAATAACTCTCATCACATGGGTTATTCTTTAATCGTAAAAATATACCACTCAAAAGGAAATTGCAACATATAACAAAGGTTTAACAACCAAGATCTAAGCTGTCAATCAAACTCTTAGCCAATGAGAACCTATTGCGATTGACGTCACATAATCACAACTTCGTGGCGCGCGATTTAAAACGGACGAAATTGCCGCAAACTAAAATCAGTCTCACACAATAAATATTGTTGTAAAATTTTTTTTCTCGCGGAAAAATTGTTTTTTGACATGCTTGTCCCAATTAGGCTGTTTAAAAAAAATCTTTTTTCCTTTGCAGTTATCCTTTAAGACCCTAACTTCTTTGCATGGATACACTACTTTCATACTAACCGAACGCAGTTCGTTACCTTAATTATGCTGATTCTGAATGTTCTCCAGACACCTCTGGTGTTCCGCAAGGCTCAGTATTGGTGCCTCTTCTATTTCTCATCTATAATATTTACCTACCAGCAAATTTATGTTCATCCATCAGTCTGTTTGCGGATGACTGTGTTATATTTCTTAAACAAAAACATTGACTTTGACGTCTCCCAACTCCAGTCTGACATAAACCATATATCTAAAGGGTGTAATATGTGGTACATGCAATTAACTACAGACAAATGCCAGTGCATGCGTGGAGCCCGTGTTAACACTTAAGGTCCCGCTTACTTTCTTGATAACACCAGTCTTGAACCTGTGCCTTCGTACAAGTATTTGGGTTTTTATATAACCTGTACTTTGCATTGGAAAACTCGCATTAACCACATTTGTAACAATGCTAATCGCTTGCTCGGTTACCTTACAAAACCTTTTCTTTCACCTACGTCATCGAGGTTACTTCTTTCAAACCTCTCGTCCGAAGTGAGCTGGAATATTCTTCATGTACCTGGGATCCCGACCTTGTATCCCTCATTTTAGAATTAGAGGCTGTTCACAATCGTTCAGCACGTTTTATAATTTCTATCACAGCACCGTCAGTCAGTATAACATCACTAAAAACCTGGTTGTCACTACCTAATTTTTCACAACGTAGAAACGTGTCCTGCCTGTGTTTGTTTCGAAAAATAAATTATCACAATCCATCCTCAGAAAAAGACGAAAACACATCCCCATTTCCTATCAGCGCGCATTGACCACATACATAAATTAGGTATCTCATCTTGCAATACTAATGCATTATATAAATCTTTTATTCCCAGCACCTATTTTCATTGGAATCGCCTTCCTAAATCTAATAGTGAAATAGCTGATATTGCCTGTTTTAGAAATGCCATAATTAATCTTCAATGCTTTAACAGAGTCACTGTATTTACTTGATTTTTTTGTTCTTGTGTGTTTTGCATGTCTGTTTATTCGCGTTGTATTTTTTCTATGTTTGTAACAAACTCCACTCTATGACGCCTTTTTGGCCTGGAAAAAATAAATTATAAAAACTGATAAAAATTCGGCAGGGTCACTGAAGGCTGCTTACGTGCAGGAATGCGATAGAATTCCTAAACGAAGCGCATTCTTCCAAGCATTGCACCATGTCTTTCTTTCGTACACGACGCTCCGGCGGTGACAATACTCGCCCACAGCGCAGGCATGGCTAACTCCGCCGGCTTTATGACGGCTTCCGTGACGAAGCATTGCGTTGCTGTGCTTCTCTTTGTCTTTTATTTCCGAGGCGCGTCCGCTTCGATCTTAAATGCACCTTCCGCCTTCCGTGAAGAAACATCTTCGTTGCTGTGTTTTTTGAGTGTTGTATTGGGAATGGAGAATTATGTGCCCTTTTCACTCAGCCATTTAGAATTTAGGTGCCGTTTCGGCTTAGCCAATTAGGATTTCATGTGCTTTAAAAAGTTGACTGGATCCGACCTAGCTTCAGTGAGTCAAGGCATCACGTGTCTCAGGTGAACTCAAGGAACGCCAATATTGTTTCGCGGCTGAACGGATTTACCAACAATACACATTAACAACGAAATGGCCGACGAAATGTTTTAATTCAGCCACGTCAAATATACGTGGAATCATTACATCTGCCGAATGTCGACGTCCTCTTCTCGCAAGAGCAATCCTTGGCTTCCTGACATATTCTTCGACACGCCAAGCTCTATATGCCCTTTTCCTATTTTTGTATGTCACAGCCGTTTTGCTCTATTGTGTATATATATTATGTGACAGTGGTTCTGCTATCTTTCTGATGTAACGTATGATATATCGAACTTGCTCTCCACGTTGACAAAAATTTGACCCTTTTACTTGTGGGCACCCTTACGGCTCCTCAGCCCGGTTGCCCGACTACAGGGCACAGAAGGGGGGGGGGGACTTTTCTTGCGTGGTGGCGACGTCACGCCAGCGCCTAGATAAGGCGCTGGCGTGACGCCTAGATAAAACAGATGGAAGGCGTGCCTGAACTCAGGCACCACTTGTAACAATGTTAATCGTCTTGTTCATGTCCAATTAAATGTAGTTTCTTGCTGTTAAAACCGTTGGCTCCGCGTTATTCCTCCGGGCCGGGTATGCAGGAAAGCAAACCGACCACAAACGAGCGAATAATATTTATTGATGTCTACCAAAATTAGATACAAATTTCAAGGAGAAGACACACTTGGTCGACCAATTTGTATGGTAGGAATTTTCTAATACGCTGGCCACTGTCTATCAAAGTAATTTAAACCCTTTCTGAGGCTTAGCCAACGCATGTATACTATCGCGCGCCCGGTGTAGATAACCACATTTTCAACCACTCGTTCCAGCACTCATTCAGTGAAACCATGTCAGAGGCCGTGTCCTGCGCGCAAATACGCAATTTATTTGAATAAACGTTGTTCGTTCCCCGACTCGCAGCAGTTGAAATGGTGTCAAAAGTGACCAAGCAAACCATTGCAAAAAACGGCTGGAAGGCAACCAGACCGAGAGCTTCATGGCGTCATCACTACTCGCACCACCGAAACCGCTGAGCACAGCGGTGGACATATGACAGAACTGGCTCACGTTGAAAATTGTGTTCAAGCGCTTTTCAACTGCGACAATGCTAACAACAAAGCATAAAGCAGTACAGGCAGTCATGTTTTTGATGACCATAGGTGTAGGTGCACGTAAAATGTACTCTACTTTAGACGTTCAAGAGGGTGAATATCAGAAGGTGTGCAAGTACTCACGCAGAAGTTATAGAAATGCAACCATCCCGCCACCAAGTTGAACTGCAACGAGCTTTGTTTCGGAATCGTGAGCAGCAGTAAGAGAAATTCTTCAACAAATGGCTAACAGAGATTCCGTTGCTTACAAGTCGCTGCGAGTTCGGTACCTTAGGAGAATGCTTCGAAGCAGTAAATTCCTGGGCATCAAAGATAAAAAAACTGCAGCAAATGGTAATCTCCGAGAAACGGTGGTACACAAATGTTGTCGAAATATTGCGGTCCCGAGAACAAGTGCAGGAAGTTTGACAAGTTTCAAGGCTTATGGGAGTCAAAGAAAGAAGTCGTCGCAAACATCATAAACAGCGAGGACATGCATTCTAGTTTTACATGATGGTTTTCAGCTCACAAAGGCGAAATCTGTCCCGCCCTGAAAAAACGGTGTAACAGCTGCGGCGGTTTTAATCATATCGCGAAAGTCTGCAGGATACGGGCAAAAACACAGCCGAGGCATACAGGCCGAACAAAACGTACGAAAACTTCACGCAGATAGCGAACATTTTTTTTATTCTGCCCTTGGAAATCGCAATTACCTAAGAAATTATGCTTGATCATCGCGAATTTATGTTTGCAGCTAGCTTCTCCAGTGCAAGCTAGATATTAGGGCGGATTGCTGCGTCATGTCAACGCAAACCCTCAGGCAACTGACTGATCAGCCAACACAGAAATGTAATATGGCACTGAGCACATTTGCGTTCACAATAATCACGCACAGCGAATCGTCACGCGGCAACTGAAATTTGAAGACCAGTAAACATTTAAGGTGAACATCCACCTGGTTAGAAATGACGGCAAGGACACTATTCGTCAGCCATGAGCGATTGTACGAGCTGGCAAAGAAAAGTTGAGATATTTATTTGTTGCCATTAAAACCTTTCATTTAACAGTTAATTAAAATACCACAAAGGTATGTTTAGTTTATTTGTGATTGATCACGATCTGCTCTTCACATTTAACGGATCGGTGACAGAACAGCTGGGATCAATCAAGCGGTTCGAAACGCTAGCAACCAGCGGGATTTATCAAGCGGTAAAACAATTTGCTAAAGAGTTCCAAGGACTGGACAACTAAAAGAATGTCAAATAAAAAGTGAAATTTAAGCAGGAAGCACAGGGAGTTGTGAGGCCACCAAGGAAGGTGCCTATCGCGTTAAGAGACCGCGTTAAGCTTCAGTTTTATGGCATGAAACGGACAGAAATTATCATGAAAATGAAAGGGCAGACAGAATAGCACTGGGTGATTTCACGTCACTTCGCGCAATGATGATCCGGGTCATATTTTCGATATTTTCATTGAAACTACATAAGAGACCCATGCTCTTGGGAGGAACATTGAGCTATATGTGAACGCCGTAGCAATGTTTTTCGCTGACATATAAAGTAGAGAAACTCGAGACGTGTAAATTGAGAAGTTTTCACGATACTACTTTGCACAGTCGTCATTTTCTGATCGAAGCTTTCACGTCACCACAACTTTTCATTCGATTTTACAAAGATATACAGCACGTACACAAAAATTAGATATATAAAAAAATATTTTTATGCAAACGACATGGCAAAAAACGCGTTTTAGAGAAATATTCACAATTTTTTTGCAAAAACAAACGTCTTTCATAATACTTCACACAACATATGAAATGCGCGTCTTTAAATATTCTTTACAAATATATAAAGATAACATGTCCACCCTTAATTGTCTTCTTGTTATTAACGCAGAAATGCAGCTGATTTCTCAAAATGTGGCAATATTGGGCGTCGATATTTAAAAAAACCATCATTCCACTTTTTTAAACTCCTTCTGCCACTTTGCAGTGACATTAACTAACTTGTGGTGGAAGAACCTTGAGTAACATATGACCTCCAAACGGGAAAATCTGTGACAAACCTTCACTCAAAGCGAGCCGACGTCTTCGTCATTGCGGCTTTGCCGCACAACACCAAACATTTTGAGCGTCATTTATGGCCCGTACTTTATATTTTTCACAATCGTTTTTTCAAGAGGGGAGTATAACTGACGCGAAAAGGGACTTCGAGCTGGAAAACCATTACTTAGCTTAGAATTCACAAAAAAATGGTCCCACTTTGCAAAATTGCTACCTATGCACACATAAGCTTAAAACTCGCAGTTGCGAAAGTGGCCATGTATACATCCGGCCTCTCGGCATATGACTGGAACGATTGAGATGCCTGGATTCCTTTCACAGGTTTTACGGTGGTTTACTCTGTTTGCTTCACCGCACGAAACTCTCGAACCCGTTCCGCAGACAGGTGGAACATGCAGACATTTGTTACTTTTCACGTAGCACTTCCAAAACGTCTTTAGTGGTGACAGTCATTGAGTGGAGCAAAGATCTCAAGTTGGTGAGCGTGGCGTGGTGTTTAAGAACGCAATCTACTCTATCACAAGCGCTTTTTCCGTGTCCAGTGACTGAAAAGATCCATCTTGCCGAAGGGTACGGCTTCCGAGACCAGTTTGTGCAATTGGAAGCTATTCTTGAAATGCGCCGCCGCTCCGTTTGATACAAACATTTTTTTTAAAAGACTGGATAATGTTTCTTAACATACTCTTCTATGGCCTCTATGGCTCGAATAGCATGAGCTGTGTCATGTGTTATGTCATCGCTGACAACGGCAAAGCTTTACGTGCTTTCCGTGGACGTAACCACACATGTGAAGACAAACAGTTGAGTTTTTTTTTCCAATGAAGACTCTTTGGTTGGGAAGATTACTGCACACTTTTCCGCAAAATTGAAGTGGAACATCACTGCCTTGGTTGGTAAGGCGGTTTTTGTGTCACGTATTAAGCTTCGTTGAAGGTCACGGATGTAAGAATGCCTCATATACCTTTCGCTCCACGACTCCCGATCCCTTAGGAAGGCGCAAGCGTCCCTAACCTTTTCGACGAGTTAGCCGGCGTCCCATAACGCGAAACAGGTCTCTTCGTCTCCGTCGAGATGGAGCGAGTGCAGCGAGATTCTCTGCATTTTCGGGCACTGCTCGCAACGGCGCAGGAAGCAATCGTTCTGTGGAGCGCTGCAGAGGAAGATGCGCTTGAGGTCGTCTTCAGTAAATGTCTTCTTTGAGGCATTTGTTATTGCCGTAAAGCAACTGAAAGTTGACGCAGTATATGCATGCGCACACCTCGTACTCGGGACTCTTTTTCACCCAGTTTGGTCGTAGGGAATAAAATGGGGAGATGCCTAGTTTTCGATGGGGATGGTCCTTCCTAAACAGCTTGTAAACTTCCTTCATAGAGCGGGTCGTAAACCTTTCTACGACTGTGGTCTTGTTTTCGTTGATCATGACTTTGACGACGTCCTTTTTGTTGGGGCTTTGAACATGCGAGGTCGTCGCACGTGTAGTACTCAAGTGCAACCCTCACGTCTTCGGCATTCGCCTTTTTCCCCATGTAGGGATCAGGGGTTGCCGATACACCACTTGTACGCTTCAGTTTTCTTGTTTGATTAGTCTTGTTGGCAGTCGCTTCCGGCACCAAACGCAATATTTCTTTCTTCGAGATGCTTGGCGGCAGAACCGCAGGGGCTCCGGAAGCAGAGTGTCGAACCGGAACCGAACCGAAAACCGGAACCGAACCGTTATTTTTAGCCGAACCGGAACTGAACCCGAACCGAAATCTTCGCCGCCATCGTGGAACTGAACCGGAACAGAACCGGCAAAAAAATATAACGGTAACCGGTTCAAAACGGTTCACGGTAATTTTTTTTATTACAAAATGAGTGTTAGAGAAGCAAAAAATGGCAGCTGTATTTCTATGCAGTGACCAAATCCCCAATTTAAAAAAATTGTGGATTTTTGTGCGCTATTGTATTGGCACTACGATTAGTAATGTGTCACGTCGTCATGTGACGTCATGGTGTCAAGACATGCTGTAACATTATGTCGCGTCACGTGGCCTTGTGACGTAGTCGCGTGACTCACCACATCAAGTCGACTTACATTGAGTACGTCATTATAGTCTGTTGCAACTCAAGAAGATAGGGCGAGAGAAAGGAAAGGCTAGAGAGGAGGAAGCAGACAAAACACTGGAGAGAGGAGGAGGTTTCCCCTCTCCTCTCCAGCTTTCCGCCTGTTTCCTCCTACCCGGCCTTCCTTTCCCTCGCCCTACCTTCTTGAGCTTCTTGAGTTGCAACAGACTATAATGACGTCACTCAATGTAAGTCGACTTGACACCGTGACGTGTCAAGTCGACTTCATTGTATTAGCGTTGTTGGCACTGTTACGTCACATGCCGTCACGACCTCTCACCGAGAGTCACGTGACACTGGGACGTACTAGACTGCCCGGGTCAAGTGCCCGGGTGGCTGACAATTAGCATCGCCAAACATTCGTGTTGGCTCGTGTTCAATCAAAGATGAGAATACTTGAACCCAAACACCGGCGGTATACCAACTAGTGTCAGATCATATCGCCGCTTTTTCTAATAACCAGTTAAAAGGGAAAGCTATTTCTTTCCTTTATTTTTTCTGCGTCTGCCATTGAGCGGAGAGAAAAATTAATGGGTGTTTTTGGAAGCTATAAACGTCAGGGATTAGCTCTGAGTGGTATTTACCGAAAGTACAAACATTGTTTCATGAACCATTTCACATGTGCACATCAGTGAGGCAGCCATGTTTTTGTTGTTGCTGAACTGTTTTATGAAATTTGTCTCCGAAACTAGAAGCATTGAAAGGACTAAATATGGCTTATTAATCTGACTGATAATTAAAACTACAAGTGTGTACGGCAGGGATACCTGAAAAGAAAGACTCTAGTGGCCTTAGAGGCAGCCGCTCAAATTCTCGAAGTTTTGTTTAAACTTCAAAGTTCTTGGGTGCAAAATAAAGGAATGGAGGATTAATGTTAACAATTGTCAAACTGGAACCCCCAAATGGAGGAGGGAGTCCCTCAGAAATAAAAAAAGGTGTTCTCTGGAGGAGCATCGGAAAATGAAAAGGGAGGGGAGGGGGGGGGGCTTAAAAACATACTGTATTGTAAAGGCTCCTCCGCTCTGCATCTTGGGCGCAGACCAGACAGCGTGATCCCGCAAAGCTACTTCGTTTGCAAAATCACTCCTGCCAGAAAGTGCCTTTTTGGTGCCAGACGCTCGCGCCGTTCCTCACGACGCTGCGCCAAGAAAGAACAATTTTGTTTCCTTAATACATTAAGTTGCACTGAGCGCGAACCTCTTGCAGAGTGTATTGTGCACCACGGGATTTGATTTTCGCAGCAAAAAGAAATTTCTGACCACTAGCATATACTGCGATGATGTCACGTGCAAACCATGTTAAACAGTTCAGTTTTCAGGTTAAATGTGATGTTCTAAACACAATACTCAGTTTCAAGTGTGAGCGTAGCAGAAGCTAAAGAGTGAGCTCCGGGCTTTCAGCGTTCTTGCCAAGCACGCGCGCTCCTGTAGTGCAAGCACTGGTCAGGACCACATGCTCGCGCTTGTAGCATCGGCTGCCTCTGTACTTGAAGCGGCCCTTTTGAACATAACAGGTGAAATAATTTCAGAATTTTGCGCACAATATTTGTGTTGACGACGACCTTGGTCTGAACTAATAGAAAACCTAAACTACAAGAGCGTGCAACAACCATGCGCGATCTTCCTAAATGTTGGCAATTAACATCCAGCTTTGGAGATGTGAACGCCCCTCCTGCAATACAAGGATATTACCCTGCACTACCGCCTCCTCCGCCACCAATACCCACCCCCGCACCCACACCTCTCTCAGGAGGCAGCACGCATGCTGCGCCTCCTACGAACACACACACTTCCCCCCACCCACCCACACCTCTCTACCACCCCCTCCTGTCCTGCCTGCGGTGCACTCGACACTCATTACCATTTTCTTTGTGAATGCCCCGCAGACCCATACCCCCCCCCCCTCTTCCCTCCCCTCACCTCTGCGAGCAGATGTTGTGCGACCCGGAGGAGTCAGGCCAAGTCCTGACCACCTCCCGGGCCCTGGCTGTCGTGGCGGCCCTCTGGGCCTCCACCACCCCCAATACCTGATCCCGGAAGACCAATAAAGTTTCCTCCTCCTCCTCCGCCCCACCAGTTTACGGGTGTTCCAAGCAAAAATTTGAGTGAGAGTCATGGGATTGAAGGGATGACTTGCGCTTATTCAGCCAGTCCTTCCTCTAGAATTCTAAATCGTCATTATCTGACGCTCTAAACCAATGTCGTCACTGAACTCACGTGTATGACACCGATAGGCACGCCTTTCGAAGCAGCATTTGATTTTCTTCGTCCTTTTGGCAATGCCGCTCTAAGCTGAAACGAAGTCTAGCAAAAGGAATGTCTAAATTGTAAAGTTGTGCAGTATACAGTAAAACCCTTAATGTTCGCAGGCCCTTCATTTTCGCGAATTTTGCGATTTAAAAATCGCGAAATTTAAGGGCACGCGAAAATTTAGTTTTTTAAGAGTTTCAATGCAGGGGTTAAGAATTCGCGAAATTTAGTGGCCGCGATTATCTCCTCTGTGAACGATTCGCGAAAAATAGGGGCCGCTGAAATAAAGGGTTGTACAGTATACAGCAGTCAAGCGGATGATATGCGGCAGCCTAAAAAAATGTGAGAGCGCGCGTAACTAATTAAAGCACAGAGTTGTAAAATCAGGCACCAAAACAAGTGCACGTAAAACCGAATATAACTTTAGCCTCCCGAGAATGCATTCCGCGAAGTTTCGAACTCGTGCAATCCGATGTCCAAATGTGATTTAAATCAGAAATATATTGTCTGTTCTTCGCGATTTTTATGTGTAATTGGGAACATCATTGCATGCATCTATATTAGGAAAATACGAACGATAACCAACCAAGTCCTGAACAGTTAGGAGTCCGACCTTTGAAAACCGGTTCGGTATTTTCATCAGGGGCGACTATTTGCACGTGGAGAGCTGCAGCTTTTCCATCTACGGTGTGTCGTTTGCTTCCTTCCCTTTTAATGCGAAAGCATTAACTGTCCCTGGAGTAAACCGACGTCATCAGCTTTGAAGCCGGGCCCGACGGCGCCTTCCCCCGTTCAAATGTCGCGTGTCGCTAAAATCTGATGAATTTTCTCCCATTGGCTAGCGCGTGTCATCAAGGAACGTGGCTCCCATTGGCTCTCGTGCGGCGCAGTTCCAGAAAACACCACCAGAGAATCACTCCCTATGGCGGCGCAGCGCACGCAGCGGCCCGGCGAGGTGCGGCGGTGCGGGCCTGTCCGCCATAGAGTTTGCCCGCTCGGGCAAACGCCGAAGAGGTTGCACGGCTGAGCTCAGCGAGGCGAGGCCACTTCACGAGAGCGCGCGCTCGGCCGTTGGCCAACGAAACGGGGCCGTCCACGCCACTACCCCGCAGACGAACTAAAGGAGCAGAAGAACGACATTCGTGATTTCGCCTTCACAACTTATAAGAAGTTGCTTAGGTGTCTTCGGACATTTCTGAAGTTCAAGTGCCCTAGTCCATTGACATACTCCAATGGTTAAATGGCTATTGAGCCCAACCTATTGAAACATCGGGTTCCTAAATGTTTAGAACTTGGTTGGTGAAGGTCTGTATTTCTCAAATTTTTGACCCAACCAGATCGAGTTCCGACAAACGTGTTTACGTTTAAAACCTGCATTTCTATACATTCTTTTTTGCAGTAAGGCGTCCTGTATGGGATTATTTAGAAGAATACCAATTCTCATTTTTCTTTCTGCACATTTCGTGTATTTGCCTTCAGATCTATAATGTTAGCACACAGTTCTTTTTGGCGTAACCCGCGACCCGCTGTTTCACACGGCCGAACAGCGAACAGAAAAGCGCGTTCCGCAGACTCAACAGATGGCGCATTCTCGAGTATCATCCTTCCGTTTCGGTTTCAAGCGGTTATGTGAACTTCATACAGTCAAATTTATTGATGGCAATAAAACCATAATTTATTGCTGCCTGAAGACTTGAAACATAAATAAAGGGCCGATCACCCTGGAGATATACATCATTAGTAAAATGATCTAAAATATTTTTGCAAATCTTTTCCGGCGTTTTTATCCTCGGTAGGCACGTCTATAAGGGATTTGGGAAAACCTTAAACAAATGTTTTATTTTGAAGCTGATTTAAATAACATATGTGACCCTGACACATATATTCAACTTATCAAACATATAGAAGTCTGTTGCTTTTTTATGTGATGAACAAGAATTTTATGCGTCTGGACTCTGTGGGCTTGACGAAACCAAAGTACACAATGACGCGTGGCAGAACTATGACGATTGCGCACGCAGGCCGTCAGAAAATGACCAAATAACTAGCTTTAATGTCGAGTAGAGTATGAAATACGACTTTGTTCTATTTAACAAAAAAATATAAAAATAGCAAGGGTGATGTTTATCTGCAAATTGAATTGACCGACATCTTGACAAGAACAAACCTCAAAGGCCAAGCTATGTCAAAAATGTTCACTTCGGTGCGCGCTATTTTAGGCCAGATCCGATCTGAGTACGAAGGTCATTATTTCCTGCATGAGTATTCGCCTGCATCACGGTGCTGAGTGTAAACAATATTGGTCAGGAAAGCAAGCGTTAAGATGGCCGTTCAGCGTTTCTATAAAAGGTAGACTGAAGGGGTGTTTCCTGAAACTTTCCGGGCATTTTGAAAATGATTTTGCTTTTATCTCAGTTGCGTCGTCATCATATATACTGTAAAACGTATTTTGTGAACTAGATTCCAAAATATGCATGGCGAGGACGTGCCTATTTTCTGATCTTATGCATTTAATTAATTCCTAGGTTCAAGAGCAAAACAGGATTCGACTTTTAACACTGGGACGCAAAGTTGTAGCTTTAACAGGCATTTTAGGCGACCTACCAAACTGATAACTTTTAGATTCAGGTAAAGTGTATCCGACTGAGGTAAAAAAAAAGAGATGGTTAGTCATATATATTCATTTAACTTTCTTTCGCTGTTTCATCGAAATTAAATAACGCAATTTATTTTCGTACCTGAAAATAAAAGTTGATTTTACGAATGATAGAAAGTCGTAGAGATACTCGCTTTACTGTTGAAATAGTGCCCATTGCCAAAGAAACGCGGAAAACATATTCTCAGTTTTGCGGTTCGAACCGGTTCAAACCGGTTCAAACCAGTATGAACCGCTATTTTTTACTCCCCGGAACTGAACCGGAGCTGAACCGAAAGCCGCGAACCCGAACCGGAACCGAACCGATAAAAATTTCGGTTCGACACCCTGTCCGGAAGTATATCTGATGTGTGGAGGCGACGTCTGGGGGCTCATGTGGCATCGTGCAGTTCACTCTCTCTCACCTCGCGGCCCACGGGTGGTGTGAGGGAGAGAGGAGGGAGAGGGGCGGTCGGAACAGGTTCGAGTGGGGGGGGGGGGCACGCTTCCACTGGTCTCGAACCTGTGGGAGCGACTGCCCCCCTCGGTTCCGGAGCACTTGCAGAAGCGTGTACAATCGCTTGCGTTCCTGGTGGGAACTGTATGCCTTCAGCGCTGCGTGGAACGCGTCAAACCACTCCGTGCAGTGATCACAACTGTCTTCGCCGGTTTTAATGTCATAAACGCTTGACGGCTTTCTTCTTATCGGAGGACTCACTTGAGCTTGTTTTTTCTTCAAATACGCTTCGCGCCATTTTTTTAATGGATTTACGAAGTATTAAAGGGGTTACCGACAGACTAGCAGCACACAAGTCTTGACTCACTTCAGCCAGAATTTCATCAGAGTCTTAGAACGAAGAGTTTGATGTACTCACGTTGTGAGGAGAAGCGATCTCATTATTAAGGTATTTGTAGCAATGCTGGCATAAAAGGTCAGATTCCTTCTTTGTCCGTGGAGCCAGTAGCTTTTCTAACCGCACTTTGTTGAGTGCGGTTAGAAAAGCCGGATGAATACATGGCCACTTGCGCAACTATGAGTTTTTAAGCTTATGTAGGCATAGTTAGCGTATTCGCAGAGTGGGCCCGTTTTCTTTTCGTGAATTGTAAGCTAATTAATGGTACTCCAGCTCAAAGTCAATTTTCGCGTTAGTTATACTCACCCCTTTTGAAAAAGAAAGAATTTGAAAAATATAAAATACATGCCATAACTAACGCTCAAAATGTTTGGTGCTGTACGGCAAAGCAGATATGACGAAGACGTCGGTTCGCTCCGAGTGAAGGTTTGTCGTAGCTTTTCCCGTTTCGAGGTCATATGTTACTCAATATTTTGCCCTCACAGGTTAGTTCAGTCACTGCAAAGTGCCAAGTGCAGTTAAATAAAATTAAATATGGAGTTTTTTTTTTAAATATCAACGCTGGCTTTTGCCACGTTTGGAAAAATCAGCTGCATTTCCGCGTTAATAACAAAAAGACAAGTAAATGTTGGCATATAATTTTTACAAATTCGTAAATAGTATTTAAAGACGCGCCTTTGATATCTTTTGTGAAGTATTATCAAAGATTGTTTATTTGCAAAAAAAAATAACTCGTGAATATGTCTCTAAAACGCGTTTTATGCCATGATTGATTTTTTCGTTTTCATAAAGATATTTGATTGATATTTTTCATTTTCTCTGTGTGTGTTGTATAATTTTTGTAAAATGTATTAAAAAGGTTATGGTGACGTGAAAGTTTTGATGAGGAAATGACGACTGTGAAAAGTAGCAACGTGAAATCTTCTCAGTTTCCACGCCTCGAGCTTCTCTATTTTATATCTCAGCGAAAAAAAAATGTTGCGGCGTTCATATAGAGCTGAATGTTTTTCGCAAGATTATGCCTTTCATATATATTTTTAACAAAAAGATCTAAATCATGACCCGGACCATCATTGCATGAACTGACGTGGAATCACCCTGCAGCAATATGGTTGTTTGATTGTAAAGCCCGGCAAGACACGCATTTCTTTAGAGACCCATCATATCTAAACAGCGGATTTCTTTGCGATCACTACCCACTGCCTCTATTGTCAGACGTCTTGACCTCCGCAAGTTTGCAATGTTCGAAGTTATTTTCGACTGTGGGTGTCTCCTCCGGTTTTTTGCAAATAGCGTACCGTCGTGGCAGTTCCTACGTGTGTACTATACACGTAATGGCGCTAAACGTTCTTGACAATGCTTTCGGTATCTCGACAGTTCCTAGAAGTATTTCAGAGAGCGATGCATGTATTACGTGAAGGCCTTGAAAGTTTTGCAGTAGTCATGAAGAACATTCAAATTGGGGAGCCACACGAGAACCGCACGACCCGAATCTTGAAACGCTACTGGAACATTGCCGGGACACGAACCTTTAGCTGAACCGGAAAACAATGCCGCTCTTTCCAGAAAGAAATGCGCTACCTTGGTCACATCGTCAGCAGGGAAGGACTTCAAGTAGATTCCTAGCGCCTGCAGGACATTCTGGCAGTTCCAGTTCCTTCAAACTGCAAGTCGCTGCATGTTTTTTTTCGGAAACATAAAACTTGTTTAAAGATTTATGCCGAACATGTATTCAATTACAGTGCCACTGAGAAAGTTCTTGCGAAATGACATCGGGTGAGAATGGATGAAATGCGAGGAGGAAATCTTCAAAATGCTGCGGCGGGCACTCATAAAAGCTCCGATTTTGACATACTTCAAACAAGCCAAGTTGGTAACTTTTGTCGGTCGATGCCAGCCAACGTGGTGTCGGAATCCGCCCTACTGCAGGTTGGACACCCTATCGTGTACTCGTTTAGATCCCCCGCGCACGCGCAAAGAAAATACGCCCAAATTGAGGAAGAGACTTCAGCCATTATACAGAGCTGCACAAAGTTTCACGAATATTTTATTGGGCATCAAGCCATCATCTGAGACAATTTTAAAGAAGCCGCCTTCCGAGTGCCCACTAAGATTATAGCGACTGCGCCCAACATTGCTGATATACCCGATAATGATTTGGTACACCAGGAAAAGCCTTATGCAATGCAAACGCGCTTTCGAGCTTTCGAGCAAGGGAATTTTGAAGGACAAAGTATATCATTTATACGAGAACATACATGCCACTCTGCCTATTTTATATGCCAGGTTGTAAGGGACGCTGCAAGCCACCGGCACGGATCCGAAAATATTGCAACTTAGGAAATACGATGCACAACATGGCCGGACTCCAAGAATGACGTGGCAGACGAACTGAAGGTATTTTGGAACTAAGGAGAACGAAACCTACGTAGAAGACGGTCTGGTATGGCGAAGTAATAATATAGTTGTTCCAAAAGCAAAGAGGGATACAGTTGTACATATCTTGCACTCGTCCTACTGTGTCAAGGTTACATTGTATCCCTGGACAGATCATGCTCGCAGTGTGAAAGGCAGAAAGCAAGATACTGTAAAATGCCAATGCTTAGACACAACTTGCCAATTCTCCCTGGAAAGCTTGGATGACGCAGCACGGATAGAGAGTCACACTCATAGGCAGACAAGAAGGAAACCTGGCAGGTAATGGGCATGGACCTATTTCATTACGGCAACCACAAGTTTCTGATTGTGATCGGCTACTACGTATTATATATTCATGTCAAATAAATTTACCAGACTGCAAGAACAACCATTATCGCAGCCTGCGCGGAGATCTTCGACACTCGCGGATTATTGGTCAAAGTATACCGCGGCAATAGAAATCATTCAGCAGCAAAGTGTTCGAAAACTTTCTGGCAAGCCTACTGATCTCGCCGGTAACGCACCATGCACACTCGACAGAATGGTTAAGCGCGCTGTCGAGGCAGCGAAAAAGCTGCTAATCAAGTGCTCTCTAAGCAAGATTAGCTTTAGTATAGCACTGTCAAAATGGCGCAGCGCACCTAGGGATCATAATCTAAAGTCGCCAGTACAACGGCTAATGGCTAGACAATGCAGAACCACGTTACCCGCTGCTGCATGAAATATGAAGCTTGGGATTTCACCAGCAGATGTTGTAACAAGTCGAGTCTATGAGATTTGCGACGTACAAAATGTAGCGTATAATCGGACATCGCGTCGACGTCAATATATTTATACAGGTCCACTTGTAACAGTGTATGACAGTTTGCTGAGACGTTGGACCCCCTCGCATTGATAGTTGTCCCACCGTAAGCCAAGATATGGCTCATCACAACCGAAGACGGCCAGAGCAGAAGGAGGACAAAGGAGCTCCTACGACTTTCGACCGCCGACACCTGCGCTGCTACCACTTCACACCTGCAGGGCTTGGAGTCCGGCGTTTCAAGCCACTACACAAACAGCGGCGAGTGCACCTCTCAGAGCACGTCGCGACCTGTGGATGGAGACGCTGCTGCAGAGGCTACCAGCATCGAACCACCTGCCCAACAGCTGCGCAGTAGCACTCCAGCCTGGTTTGGTCCCACGCGGTATTCATCACCGAAACACTAGAGCTCTGTAAAAATAAAGGTTGCATTGCTCAGCGTATATAACCTCGTTCTATAGCACACTTCCCGGTGAATATCGAGCATTGTCATGTCAGCAGCCCTGGTCAGCGTATAAATACGCACCTTATCGAAACAAACGTTGTAGTTCGTTCCACGACTCCTAATTGTTGACACATGCCATATTTCCACGATCTCTTAAATTTGACCCCTGCTCATCTACGCCGCCCTGGAAGACAACGAATAAGTCGCTACGTAGGTCACTTGCCTTGAGTCATGAATATCCCGTTCCGCCTTTTTATATTTTACTCCAAAATAAGTACAATATAAACGCATAGAGGTTTATGTGACTCCCATTTTAGAAAGTATACACTGCCCAAAAATGTTTGAACACAACCAAGCGTTCCGCGTTTTCCAGTTTTTTTTTTTTTCGAAAGCGGGTTTTAACTTTTAGCACTTAGGTTAGTATTTTAACTGAGGACGTTCAACCGCATTAGTAGTTGGAATGAAAATCTCGCAATATTGACGTAAAAAGTAAGAATACCGCCGATGGCTTGTCCCTGCTAAAAGTGTCGCGGAACGCACTTGGATATAAACAAAAAACGAAGAAACTCGCGGTTTTGTCTTCATGGCGGCTTTTTCTTCCGACCGCAAAATCAAGTTCCTCTGAGATAATCAATTACCGAAAACAGCATATTAACAGAGCTCACGAAAGTTTGAACACACTATTCGTAAACCTCGCCCTTTTTTTCACTCTTGCTTTGAGAAAAGATCCGTTATTTACTGGAACAATAATCCTTGTTTCGGCTTAACGATAGCCACCTAAAACAGGACCAAATATCTCCTCTTGCACGGCTGAATATATATATTTTTTGCCCGGTACTAAATAGTTTCTTGTGATATTTCTTTTCTTAGCGCTTAATTTATATTTCTTGTGATATTTTAATAAGACCATTTCCTGTGTGCCTCCGCTGAAAATCCTCATTAGGACTCGGTGCAGCAGTCCATTCTAATGAGGACTCTTTCATCAATTTCCTTTTCACTTTCGTTTATAGGGGAACCCGGTCAGCCTTCCAGCAAAGCGACTTCTTTTTTCGCGTTGCCTGTTTCCCTCTCCGTTTCTCTAAGCTTGCATATCTATGCATTTATCGAGCTAGCTTACACTTATCGTTTGCTGTGCCCGTACTTCACATTGCTTAGAAAACTGCAAACGAATAATTTTTTACGCTTTAAAGAAATATAAAAATGTATAAGAACAAGATGCAAGATCCATCAACATTGCGTAACATTAGCAGGTTCACCTTTGAGTGGAAATGGAATTTGGTTATAATAGCCTTGAGGGAATTCAGCACTTGAGGTCAAACTGTATAATTATATATATATATATATATATATACGCGTGTGGAACAAAAATAACTTGCCTACAGTGTTTATGGTTGAAATCGCGAGGGGGAAAGAAGGGGTTGAGGAGCCAGAAGAATATTGGCGCAGTTATAAACTGCAGATACACGCTTCGGTGAAAAAGCGAATGTTTCGCAAACTCCTTTCTTCTCGCAGCACTTTCGAGCAGCGCACGATTCGGCTCCATTTATTGAAGAGCGCGATGTCGACACGACGCTTTTGCTCTCCGATGAGCTTGGAATATTGTTTACGGCTCACCAATTTAGATTTTGGTTCGTGATGTCACTCATTGATTTCAACGGCTTGATAGGAAACGAATGTTACTCAAGGAGCAGACAACTTCGATTTGGCGCTCTGAAGTGACGTCAAATGCCGGGCGATTTATTTGTGTTGTTCATAGATTCTTTAAATGTCTGTTTTCTTGTCTGTAAATCTTGAACGCATATGCCCACCTTTTGAAATATTGGCACATTCGTGACAGCTTTTGAGAAAATGTATAATCAAATGCTGCTGTTTCTATTTCAAATCTTTCTCTTTTGCCATACCGCGCACATCCGAAAGATTTCGAAATTAACGTTCTAAAAAAGATTCCGCAAACTCGTTTTTTTTTGTTAGGCAATATTTTAAAATGCACTTGCTTCCTCTTTCTTTTTGCAAATTTTCTTAAATCTGTTTTTGTACATTTGGTATTTCTTGAATAAAATAAATAAAAAAGTCAATATCAATTTTGTACATTTTTATTAAGTTTAAGTGTCTTTAATCTCTTCCCTACAAACAATGAAGTTGGTAATATTATGAAACTGTCTAACACATTTCACTAGACACCTCGTCGAGAGTATATGCGAAAATATTAATATACCTAGTTTGTATTGCTTCTGGGCAAGCAAAGCTGTCCACAGATGTGGACATTTGTTCTAGAAATTACGGAAACCATAAAAATGTTTTACTCGTAGGCAAATAAATACATTTCATTTTATGCATTTTGCTCAAATTTTTATCTCGCAGTTTTTTCAGAGTGAAAAGGAAGATGACGTTACAGATGCAACTTGCAGCATTCCACTGCAGCTACGCGATAACAAACTCTACTGACCGAACGGGCGCAAACGCTCGTCTCTGAGACTATTCCAGAGAAAGGTACTCAACGTCCGGACATTATACCTACATCAATTCAACAAATCAGTGAGTTCTTCCCCACACTAAGACACTATAAACCTCTCTATTCGGCGCAGCTAAGCCTATTTTCACGGGCTTCGAGTGGCACAAGGCTGCTGTGCTCCCAACAGGGCTCCGCCGCACCACCGCTGACGCCCACGGGTTAAGAATACATTGATCTTTCCTCGAGGACCCAAAATTAACAGCAAATGCTCGTGAAACCTGCATTCAAGTTATCTACCAGAAAAGATTGCACCAACAATCACAGTAACACCATTATCAAGTTCTTCGACGGAACGGACCTCAACCGCATTTCCCCAGCCAAGACCGGGGCGGCGATCATGGAAGCCGCAAGTCTCAGCACAGCTGAAAGAGGCGATACATGCGTAAAAATTGGTGGGGCCGAGAACTTGATCGGTGTAGGCGCTTACCATGACACGCCGTGACACGCCACAAGCCAAATTACAGAATACCAAAAGCGTCCGAATAGGCTGCACCACCAGCCCAGCGCAAAACTACTCAGCAACCTGCAATGCAGACAGCAGAGGCGTAATCCACGGCATAGCCCCTAGCATCTCAGAGGAGCAGCTACTACACAAATTTGAAACTGACGAATCAAGAATCATCAGTATATATCACCTCGGAAGCACATGCTCAGCGCTTGCCAACTTCAAAGCAACACTTCTACCCTGATCCGTGTTCTTCCACCGCGTCGTTTTGCCCATACACCCACATCAGCCATGAAGTATCTTCGCTACCTCTGTCTCTTTATAAGCCACAAGGCGGAAGTATGTAAAAAAACCAACATCAGTGGCACATGCCCTACCAGCAGCACGGAGCCTCGGCTGGAGACAAGAGTGGAAACATTACTGTGAATCTGCTGCAAAAACTGCAAAAGGAAAAACACGCCAAAAGACCACAATTGCCCAGCACACTTACACGCCAACGAAACTCTTTTGCAGAGAAACAGAGAACGCAAATTTCGTCACAATACCACCGGGAAGCACAAAATCTTACTAACACTAAGAACCACCAAAATGATCTCCGCTTCAAAATATTACTCCAGTCAACAACATATTTCTGCAATAACTCCGAGAGAGTCCAAACCCCGGACCCCAAAACAGGGGATTTTCTTTAGCCAAATCGAAAAGCCCAGCAGCCATGCACCGCCCGGGCCAGTGCTCGGAGCCTCACTCCCAGGGCTCAAACAACACACCGAAGGGTGAGTGACCGATCCCCCTCCCCAGCTCACGCGCACACTGCACAACACAAAACAGCCATAATATTAAAGACATAAAAACACGCACGAGAAAAGGAAAAGAATTCCTCACAACGAATAAGCAGATACTAGCAATGCAGCGAGGATTAAGAAGCAAATGCAGAAATAACACCAAACAGCGTCACAGAGAACTAATGAAAATAAGCCCTGTTGAAAGCTGCACTGCACTGGCATGTCCTCAAATGAGCTGCCTGATGTCCTGCCGCTGACGGGACATCTGGCATGTTGAAAGCTGCATGCTCGCGGGCTCTGTCCTCGTCACAAACAACAATCCTCATGACGCGAAATGCTCGAGGCGCTCGCTATCGAGGAGCACGCGAAATATTGCGTCAGCACCCCATCAGTCACAGTTCACAAAAAAGAAAGACAATACCTATGAAATGTCACGCCCCGAACAACAACAGCACGATCTTGTGGCGAGTTAGTTAAAAAATAATAATTTTCAGGGAATTTTGTGTAAATGCTTTGCATAATTTGTATAAGTGTAAATATCGGTAGTGATCTTTATTAGTGAAATAGGTTTATTTATGTAATAGGTTTATCGTGCTCTGCAGGGACTCTAAATGTAGGAGCAAACCCGCAAGGAAGAAGTTTATACTAAAACATCGTTGGTAGTGAGCTGTGTGTCCTCTCCTGTCCTTTCTTTCTTCGTTTTCAAGTTTAATTCTAAAGTTCAAGCTGATATATTTAGAAGTATGTACCAACAAGCTCAACTCTTAACCGTTATTCAGTTCCATCAAGGACTGACCGCGGTCCCTTCGCTGACATCCTGTCTGTCTGACGAGCAATGCGAAAAGACTTCGACCTCTAAAACATTCTATGTCACTCTAAATCCCCTCAAAATATCACCACGCCCCTGTCCAATAAGGACGCTCCTCTCAACATTGATCACATGACGTCACGGTGGAATGAACTGGAATTCTTTATCTGTAGGTGTGGCCTTGAACAAGAAACTTTACCACGCTGCTGTATGAAAGGACAATGCGTAATTTCGCTGTAGGTTACCTCGTTGAAGATCGTGCGGGCAGTGTCATCTGAAATTTTCGAGAGTAGTGGACAACCTGAAGCATCCTGGAACACTTGTCTTATATTCTTTTACGGTTGAAAAAGCGATACGGTGGCATCCCTGTTGTGAATTTCCTTCCTGCCGACCCTCCGCCACCGAGGCATGGATTGCAGTGCTCAAGTTTCGCCTAGCATCACCCAAACAGAGACCTCGTGGATTGCGACCTGATATTGCCGGCACAGGTGCGAGACTCCAAGAAACAGGGCGCTCGAGACGAGTCTCAGGTGTACGAAGTCTGGGTAGGCACAGTTAGGCCACGTCTGGCATCAGTCCTGGGTTTCAGATCACGAAAGCAGCGGGTCACGTTCTCGTCGGCTGATGACGTACGCTTGAGCCGTGCTATATTACCGGCGCAGCCGCAGACGCATTCGAATATGTGTTGAACTTCACTGCCGTCAGTCATCCTACTATTTCAAGTCAACCACCGCCAAGCTCCTGCTGCAACGGACTATGACTCAGATTTGCCGGCTCGGTGTACTGTGTACGCTAAGGCGAGAGAGACGGTTAGCAGCGGGCATTGGATGCCAGCAAACAATGAGTCAAGAACTCCCTACCTAAGGACCTGCTGCAGTCTTACTCCACTCCTGGCACGCCACCTGGTCCCCGACTACGCAACACTTCTCAGAAGAGAGAAGAGGACGCATCGAAAAATAGTTTGGAGAATCGGAAGGAACCTAGGTCAGCAAAGTAACAATGCCCCAGCATCTCCTTGACCCTAGTGCCCTCAGAAGTAAAAAAAAATGCTTTCGGACTTGTATTTATCCTGATTGTATCCAGATACAAAAAAACATTTCAAATGTATTTCGATACAGGAATACAGACACTGGTGAAAAAACGTATCGCGATACAGAAATACAGATACGAAATGTATTTCTGAAATAATATCGCGATACTGCCCAAGCCTGGTAGAATGCTTCTCCCAAACCTTAAAAATTGTCTTAGAGAGATGGACTTACCGTTTCTTCAAAACCGTCAACAGCTGAGTGAAGTAGTACGATCTGAATTCAACGAAGGACAAACGGATGTATAGTTTACTTTGATCTAACCAAAGATTTTGAAGAAGTAAAAAATCGACTACTTTTCAGTAAACTTTTTATTTAAGGTTTGTCTACTAAGTGCTATAGTTGGTTCGATAGCTCTAATTTTAATCGAGAAAACTATCTGCAATCATCCTGTCGATCATCTGCTCCTTTCTTGTTAGTTCTGGTTCTCCCCAAGGCAGTATTCTTGTCATTTAATTTTTTTTTGTGTTTTCAAATGATCTCGCTTCTATTATTAAGGACATACAGTTATTTTCGTTTGCTGATGTTATTAAGTTGGTTAGTGTGGTTAAATTGGTTGAAGATATTGAGCGTCTTCAGCGTGATATAAATTTTATTTTGAGTGGTGTTTTTCAACTGGCCTATTTTTATATGAGTCACAAACGAAAAAAAAATGCGTGAAATTCTGAATTTCCCGTATACATTAGATTCCACCGCTACTATTCGTGTTGAGGTCATCTGTCATGTAGGAGTTTTTATGGATACTGTGATTACTTTGAATGATGAACATAACAACAATTACATATGCTTTCTTTAAAATTGTGGGAGTTACTGAGCTAAGAACACGTAGTTTTTTTTAAACTATTTTGTTTCCTACGTTTCTTCCCTTCAGAAGTGCGTAGTGGTATCGTATATGTGTCACTGTATATAACTGGATTGGAACCACTAGTTCAAGTGTAAATGAGCGTGTTCAACATACATTCATTCGTGTACTGTGTGACTGTTACTTTCAGCCAATTTATTTCTACAGTTCCGAAAAGAATGGTGACTCACGAAAATGAACACGTTTCACATCGGAAGTGCGATTCGCGGATGGATGTTTCTGTATAAAATTATAATTGTATAATTGATTCACCAGCACTACTAACTACCATGTACCTGCGCGTTCCTCATAGGTCTAGTTGACTTTATTATATGTTTTATTGTTCCAATTTATATCACACAGCACCTATGACACGCTCACAATTAACGTATTATGTTTAAGAACAAATTTGTGAAAATGTTGCCTATATATTTTTGATTATACGAATACGAATACGTATGTGAGAATTTATAAAGTGTGCTGCTACCATTGCTTTGTCCTAACATTTTATTTATAATCATACCCGAACAATTATAACACTATTTGAAATTTATAAGTGAACCACTAAGGAGGCGTCAAGCTAAAAAATTGTATAAAATCTGCTTTAGAGGCAGCTAAAAATAAAATGCTTCCATCGATACCTTTTGTCGCGCTGACTTTTCACGATATATTATTTCGGTTCCATTGTGCGCTTCAACCAGGCGACTTTCTCTTTCTTTGTCACTTTGGTAATAATAATAATAATAATAATAATAATAATAATAATGCTTTATTTGAATCATGCCCCAGAACGACCAGTAGGTCATAGTGTGGTGGCACATAAAATGGCAGTACATGACTTAACACAATGTCTTCCACTTGTAAAAAAGAACAGACTAACATGCAATCAGGAATTAAAAAGATAAAAATTTAGCTCCCTTCTAAACACTGATATATCTGAAAAGATATCAACATGAGAGGACAGTTCATTGCCACAAATCTGCATCCTTATCAACGGTGACAATTTCGATTGAATGGAGGGGTAAAATATACTAAATCCTCTAACAACACGTGCCGGTACGTGAAATTTTAACGATGACACTAAATCACTATCTACACGACCGTGTACAACCTTATGTAAAAATAGAACGTCGCGAGCTATTCTTCTATTTAACAAGTTCTGCAACAATAAATCTTTAAGAATATATTCGTAGTCGTAGAAGCATCTCCTTCCAAAGTACCTATCATATACAATACGAATAAATCGTTTCTGCACTCTTTCAATTTGTGCCGCATCAGATGAATTCAGCGAGTTCCACACAACACTGCAGAACTCGAGTCTAACCCTAACCAAAGAGCAAAACAAGCGCACCACGCACCAATGATTTGAAAAGTCCCGCGTAAGGCGCAATATCATTCCCATCATTCTAAGAGCAGAGGCAACAATTTGGCTAACATGATGTGAAAAAGAAAGGTTGCCGTCAAAATACACTCCAAGGTCACGGACTTGAAGGACACGTTGGATAGTAGAATTGCGAAGTAGATACGGATAAGAAATAATTTCACGTTTTCTACACATGGTAAGCTGTTTTGTTTTATCAGGGTTGATAAGTAAAAAGTTATCAAGACACCAGTCTGAAACTCGTGACACATCATTCTGTAAAAGAGCGCAGTCATCCTCCGATTGTATTCTCATGAAGATCTTAATATCATCAGCGAATAAAAGCATCTGCGCGTTCTTTACGCACATTGCAATATCGCTAATAAATACAAGAAACAGAAGCGGTCCTAAGTTTGACCCCTGCGGAACACCTGAACTGGGCACAAGAACATCTGACAAACAACTCGAGACACGTACACGATTTTGACGTTCAGACAGATAGCTATTAAACCACTCTAAAAGCGTCGAAGATACACCATATAGTGAGAGCTTATACAATAGCAATTTATGATTTACCTTGTCAAAGGCTTTAGATAAATCGAAATAAACAATATCAACTTGACCTCGCGTAACAATTATCGGTACTGTGTAATCCAGTAGAGAACAAAGGTTCGTTTCCACAGATCGTCCCTTTACAAATCCATGCTGAACAGTGGCTAATTTTTGACTGAAGTAAAAAGAAACATGGGCATGTATAACAATCTCGAAAACCTTTGAGAACGCACATAACAAAGACACAGGGCGATAGTTCTCTACCTTAGACGTGTCACCGGACTTGTGTATAGGTACTACAACTGAATTTTTCCACAAAGACGGGAAGACCCCAGTTCTCAATGAAAGGTTAAAAACATGCTTTAATAAAGGGGCAAATAATTCTGCGCATCCCTTAACAATAAAACTAGGTATAGAGTCAGCCCCTACAGACCGCTTGGGCTTTACCCTTTGTATTGCCTCCAGAATTTCTTGTGTGTCAACTTGATTGACAGTCAGAGTGTCGTTACATTCAACATTACTCATAGAGGGCGCACTTATAAAAACGTCCGTAGAATAGCACTCACTAAAATAATTTCTAAAAGTGTTAGCTACTTTCTCAGGAGAAGTTACATAGCCATTATTATGACGGAGAGAAATAACCCGTGTTGGCTCCTTTGTGTGCTGCCTGACAAATCTCCAAATTTTATCAGGTTCACGGAACAGGCTACCTTCTACATTATTTTCATAGGCACGTTTATCATATCTAAACAACTTTTTTACGAGCGCACGATAAATGCTGAATTTTATGTACCAGAGCTCAAGCCCAGTTCTCTTAAACAATTTATGGAAGTGCTCTTTTTTGTGCATATAATGTATTAATTCTTTCGAAAACCAAAACGGATACTTAGAGGGTCTCGATAACCGCTTAGGAATAAACAAATTAATTGCATGTTTCGTTATATCTGTCAAAGATTGAGTCGCGGAATCAATACAATGATCATCAAGAACCGTCGACCAGTTGTAGTCTCGAAGATATGTATACAACCCCAAATAATTACCACTGCCAAAACAGTAAGTGGTGGAATTATGTCTGTGAAATGTCCTTTTCACAAAAGAAAAATATACGACAAATGGCGGGTGAAACACATCAGGTCTCACAAGAGGATCAATAACTGGAGTTATGCTGTCTATTGGGCAGTTAGAAAGACAAAGATCCAATACATTTCCAGCGGAGTTTTTTAACTGATTATGCTGGGTTAACCCACTAAAATTAATAAAATCCAATAGACGGGATACCTTTATTGTAGTTTGAGTGCTTCCACTAGAAACTAGACGAGATGCCCAGTCTACCCCTGGGAGGTTGAAATCCCCAAATATCAGTACCCGATATTTCGTAAAATCGACCTGTTCTTCGAGGGTTTGCAGATGGTTATCAAACATCTGTGTGTCTGATAGTGGCGGAAAATAGTAATTTCCAACAAGGTAGTTGAAGCCATCACTTGATAGTATTTCTACCCACACACACTCTGCGTAGGATTCAAGGTCTTGCCTTCTGTATGAATTAAGAGAATCGCAGACTGCAATTAATACCCCCCCCCACCAAACTTCTGCCCCGTGGCATCGTACTCCCTATCTTTGCGATGCACAGCATAGGACGAAGAAAAATAGCTCGCACTAGATAACTCCTCTAAAAGCCATGTCTCCGTTAAACAAATAATGTCAAAGTTTGTAGAAACGACGTTTGCCATACACTC
Source organism: Ixodes ricinus (assembly GCA_037355805.1). Classification (NCBI taxonomy): domain Eukaryota; kingdom Metazoa; phylum Arthropoda; class Arachnida; order Ixodida; family Ixodidae; genus Ixodes; species Ixodes ricinus. The sequence continues at coordinate 40,082 of JAZHYW010011757.1, forward strand.
ATCTGCTTTAGTCCGCAGACCGCGAGTGTTCTGATAGTAGCACCGAATTCCGTTAGTCATTTCGCGATGCATCAGTATTATTCGGAACGAACGATCGCGTTGAATCCAGCTTTCCGAAAAACTGGTGGAATATACATCCCTCAGGCCAGATATCTGGATTATTAATTGCTTCAAACATGTCCTGGTCCACGGAAACATGGAAAGAGGAGTAATACGGGTATTTCGTTTTCATCTTAGTGCAACAGCTAGGTTTGCCACCCAGGAATGGCTCGACAAGACTGGCGACGTCCTCGGCTGTTGTTACAGGGTCAAGTCGAGAGACGAACAATGCCTTTTGAGCAGGCGGCCGAGGTACAACGGTTACCTTTGACGATTTCGCCTTTCCGACCGATGGCTTGTTTCGTCGTCGAGGGCCCACCAGTGTGAAGCCTTCGTCCAGGGCCGCACTTGGGTCTCCATCCTGTCGAAGGTCGCCACCACTTGGCTTGGCAACGTCTCTCGAACGGTAGCTTCCTCTGTTCACATCAGCTGGTCCCGTAGGCACAAAGACCGCACCGCCGCTCGGCTCGCCGCTCGGCCCGCCGCTCGAGGTGACATTCGTAGTTACTCGAGCTCCCGGATTTTGTCGTGCTGATGCGGCAGCTGAGTAGGTTTGGCTCGGTTGTTTAGAATCGAACACTCTCTGACTCAGCTGCTTTCGCAATTCAGCAACTTCGGAACGAAGATAGTGATTGTCCGCTCTCAGGCATTTCACTTCGGCGGTCAATACATCCAACTTGGCATTCATCCTCTGCAACGCCGATTCCGATTCGTAGGCGCGGGTGGGTCCGTTGTCGGTGTCACGAACTGATTCGCAATCGGTGTCTGAACCAGACGCATCCGTTGTCTCTTCGCCATGATTAGGCTTATCATCGCCAGCGCTGCGGTGTCGCCGGGTGCAGTCGTTACATTTGTACGTGCTTTGGCCGGATGCCATTAGCACGTTGTATTCTTCGAGACCGACTTTTATACAGTCGCAGTGAAATTTGCGTTTGCATCCACCAGAGCATATGATGAATTGCTGCTTACCGACAAATGGTTCGGAGCAGCTCCCGCACACGACCTTCTTCTTCGGCGGCATCTTATCAGATCTGCCACCTGCTCAGAAATGCTCCTGATCCTTCTTGGACTCGTTTCTATTTTGGCAGGCCGGGCTAGCTATGTTGTTTCCCAAGATAGGAAGATCTTCCCTCATTAACTATTTTCGTAAAAGACGGCACCAAGCTGCCGGCGCAAAATCTTCCCTTGGTGAAATAAGGTGCTCACTTGGATCGACGCCTATAACTGGGTCATCGCATACAGACGTCGGCTTGCACGGGCGACAAAAGGAGAGCCAGTGACAGAAGAAAATTCGGTGTCGACAGTGCATATTTGTTTCACTCAAATGTTTAAGTATGAAGAATTCCTTTTGAGACGAATTTTTGAACAAGGATAAAATATTATCGCGAGATGTATAACTTTATTTTCTAGCATATTTACGCTTTCTCTCGATCAGAACGACAATTGGCAAGATTGAAGTGACGCAAGTAATAACGGACTCTCTGCGTAAGGATATGTTGTCTCAGCCAAATCACATTGCCGCTGCTAATCGGAACCTAAACTTCTGTAACATCTAGCATCAAAAACATTTTTTTCTTTTTTCGGGGAAATCTGGTTTGTGCCTGACATACGAACACCTGAGATACGAAGGAGATTAGATTACCGATCTTTAGAATAAGGGTTTGATGGCGCATCGCTGCTCTCTGAGACTGGCGCATGAGTATTGAACGGAAGTTCGATGCGTCTATCAGAAGTCAGGCGTCTGCTGGGCTTCCTATTGCATCAAGTCCAAGTTTTTGCTCATTCTTCCTTCTTTCTTCAAGTGAGTTTTAATAATTCTGTTATGAATGAAATCCCGTTAATACGGTAAATGAATGTACGACATATCTGCACTTGATCAATCAGAATCTCAGAATGTTCGAATACGATGGCTTTCCAGGAGATTGCTCGTGTCTGCTTGCGCTGTTACTGCGGAACAAGCTGCTCTTTTGAAACGACAATAAAAAACACAGCCCCTGAACTCCGTTTGAACCAGTACGATCAGAAGAGTTGAAAAGCCTTTCAGGAGCTAACTTACCCGTGAAACCACTTACTTTCATCCAGCGTCTTAGTAGAGATCGGTCATAGGAACTGCACGGAACCTCTCGGCGTATCTTCCGCTGCATTTCCTTTTGTTCAGTGATCAAAATTCGAGCTTTAACCGGTGTTTAAGGAGAGCGCGCATGCGCCTATCTCTTCTTAGAAAAACGTTCATTTCGGCATGAATTATTGATTATTCCAGGAATTAGATGAATTTCTGCCCAGAAGTTTTGCGATGCCCGCCAACAATATTATCAGAAACATTTGATCCGGCTTTTCCTGCGTCTGCGGTTTGCACAGTTTTTATTGCCTCTCAATCGTGTATCACTACTGCGTGGTGTGTTAAAGACCCCAGGCTAGCGTTTGCATTGCACTGGCTAGGTTGCTCATATACAGCGAGTAACTCGTTGCAACTTTGAATTGGCTGACCAACTACACGCTGTGATAAATATCTACACAACCCCAATTATTATTCATATTATAGTACCTATCAGTTTCCTAAAAGTGCGAAGTATGGGGACCCCTACTTCGCATTTCATTCATAGTTGTAAATGGTTGAACGTGTTGGTGTCAAACTCACGATAACAAAAACCGAAACTTGAAAGACAAACATACAAAAACGTCTGTTGGCTCTTTGTCTTCCATATCCCTCTTTAATTATCCTACATTCATAGTTGAGGCCAAGGTTTTTACAAACTGGCAGGTACGCCAAAGGCGCAGGAAGGACACATTCAACTCATATTATCCAAAATATTACCTTCGCAAGCAGCTCTAAGGAACTTTTCTTTGACTTGCCGTCACTGTGAACGCGCTCCACAAAGACGTAGTGTAGGTAGGTTTCTTTAAAGCATATCTGACCACATTTTCTGAGACCTGGCAGGTAGTGTAGCGTAGTTCGCTTGCTCATATCTTTTGAGCATTTAATCGAATGTATTTTGTATAATATATATCTATATCTATATATATATATATATATATACTTTAGTAGATATTCTACTTTGTATATATAAATTAATTCACTGCATCTTTCCGAACATTTGAAGGTGCTGAACACATGACTTTCGTTTGCTCCTGCTACAAGAAGAAACAAAAACTATATCTGCCATCCGTTACCCGCTGATTTTATGTTGCGTCAAACCGGTTGTGAAAACTATCCCAGCAGTTCTAAATAAACCGGTGGGGTTGTTAGATAGAAAAATGAAAATTGTTAGTCAGCACCTGCCTTGTCTTCTTCTCTTAGTTCTTATCCTTATTCGACTGTTTACTTCAATATTTGGAAATTGATATCCAGTAGCGATTGCTAGCAAGGCAACCACTGTTAAACACAAAATGAAAATATGATATATAAGCTACCCAAATCGCACTACAATCAAACACAAAAAAAAGTGGCCACTAAAAAAAAACTGAAGTCGAAGAAGTGTGCAAAAAGCTAGAAGTAAAATAATCCTACGAGAGTGAAGTAGAAAGTGGCAACTTCGTGGAAAGATGACAGGCGTCTGCTGGTGTTGGTTCGTAAACACGAGTAAACATTCCAAAGAATAAAAACAAGAGAGAGCAGCATCGGCATTCGAAAGAGAGCCGCCATCATTTGCTTCTCTTCTTTTGCGCTCCTTTCAGGCTCCTCAGAGAACGAGCTAAACGTAGAGCAGGGACCGTTGCCAATCGTTTTCCGATAGCTGCAGTTTAGGGAGGCTTTAGCAGCCTTTCTCTCGCATTCTTTCCCGGACTTAGAAGCACACGCACCTCTCCAGTGCAATTGGCAGCGGGGGTAAGGTTGTTTCCTTTCTGTTTCTTCCCTCCCGCGCTCCGCTGAGTTTTGTTTATCATCCTCTGCTTCATTTTAGGACACAATGCGTTCTTCCGACGGCTTTGCTTGAAGTCTCTGCCGCTTCAAAATATTCTTCACTCCATTGCACTTCGGGCTCTTCGAAACCCTTCTGGATGCGATCTTCCCTTTTTTAAAAGTTGTACTCGGTAGCTTTGTCTGATAGTACTTTTGTTTTTGTTAAATGATTGTATGCTTGATATTCTGCACATCATTATTTTTATTCAACAGCCGCTGATTAGAGTGGCCTTCGCAGTTGTTGTTTTCGTGTTGCACTAATTTCTCGCCTCTTACGCATCTGGAAACACTGTGTTGTATTCTGCTGGTATACTAATAATTTAAAAAAAACTTCATTTTATGTTATTCGATTGAAACCTAAGGGTTCGCGTGAAAACCAACATTATTCACAGTCGAAACAAACGTGCAGTAATTTTTATCAGTTGTTATGGACGATTTAATTTCAAAACGTGAAGGCTAACAGGTAGTGTAAAAAAAAACTTTAAAGCAAATTACATATGTTAGGAACATTCTTCACTAGTACTAGATTGAGAACTATTTTTGCGTCCTATCTTCAGATTTTTGAATTTTTGACTTCTAGGTGACAAACGGCGGATTTTAGAATTTGGGCGACCGTTACATGTCGCATATTAGGAAGTTTCGTCAGGCTCATATGCTTTCTGCAAAACGAAGCTATTTTTACAGGACTTTTTACAGTACATGAAACGCGCTATATTATCATAAAAAATCCTGTTATGCTTAGTAATTTGTTGTAAACAATTCTGAGGCATGGCTGTTTTGACAATACTTTAACCACTTATGATTATTAAAAAAAAACGTTTGTAACGTTGAATTTTATGACATAAATATATATATCAAATGAAAACTGAAACGCATACCTATTTAACAAGGACATATCATTATAGTAAAATGAAGTTATCTTAGTGAGAAACTTTTTTAATATAAGAGGAAACTCCAAACGGTCCAATTTCAACATGAACCTTTTCAAGAAGCCATTTTTAAATATGTTCATATCTTTTCTTTACATAGAACCCTCGGTGTGGTCTAAAACATGCACTAAAATTAAAATTTGGTATATAGTTTTGACATATTGATCTGCATATTTAAAGGTATAAAATGTTTCAAGTTCGATTTTATGCATATAATTAAATCTGGCACCTTGTCAGGATAACCGCTGGGTTCGAATTAACACACCATTATATAACGTAAGCCTGATAAATAGGCGGGATTTATGTTTTTATATGAGGGTTTTCTCACCATGACCAATTTATTATCTTTTAAATGATCTGAAATAAAAATTTAACATATTCCTCAAGTTTTATTACGCAAAATAATATCTTATACATACATCCCCTCAAACGTTTTATGCGGAATAACAAAGTCCTTGAATGAAACAAAATATTTTTGATGTGCTGACAACCCTTGCACGAAATTTCAGCTTTTCCCCTATTTCGCTTTTCCACGCACACTACACCTTGTGACAAGGTAGGCTTTTTAGAACGTTCTAATACTAATGACTCAATACACAGTGATTGAATATATAAATTACCAAAAATATCTGGTATTGCAAGTTCACTACAGCGTTTAATTTGACCAGAAACTGCCGTTAAAGCGGCTGTCTCACGGCCCCAACCATATTACCAGTGGCAGCTGTACTAACGCTCCTGTTTGCGGTGCAAATGTCACGTCTGTGCGCGTGCCACATATTTTCTTCCTTTTTTCATATAAATGGCCAATTCATCCTTACTGTGTTAGCGCAAAATGTGACATGCATTTGCCAAAACTTATCGCAGAATAAAAAGTAGTACAAGTTTTGGTATTTTCAAAGACATGTCTCTGCTCATTCCAAGTTTCTACATTGGTAAAAGATACAAGTCGCGGTTTTATTTATTTTTTTATGAATTGATGAAGAACTCGTGTTGTAAGGTAGTAAGCTGAGCTAGTGCGTATGCATTGGACATGATGATAGACCACGCAGAAATTGACAAAACAGACCAGGTAGGTAGATAACGGAAGAGAAGCGCGTACTCACAACTGAAATGTATTGCGTGAGGAAAAGAAATATGATGCAAGATGACAGAGACACCGGCACGTGGGCATACAATTCAGTCACGCCTAAAACACCACGAAAAGTTTACTTCTTTTCGCGAAGCGCCACCGACGGATGACTAACCTAGTGAAAGAGCCATTTCTTATCATGAATATTTTGTACTATAAACACATATGAATGATGCAATATATATAAGACCAAATAAGAACATTTAAAGAACTCTATGACAACAATGTAAGATATATAAGAACTTATAAAACCATATAACCAAATACGATATAGCTTCGCCAATACTGGAAACTCCTCCGAAAACCTATGGGAGCGGCGGCGAACGTGACAGTGGCGCCTCTAGCGGACTCGGAGCCTACAAAAGCAGACGACGCAATGGAAAAGTATAGGCTTTGCGACGTCCTCGAGCATTGGGAGCCCCGTTTCTTCACCCCAACAGCTGAAACAATTCATAACGGTCAGTCCGCTTTGCAAAGGGGAATCCACTGATCGCAACAGCAACGACAATCGAATAACAACGCGCGCATACACAAAGATAGGGCAGTTTATTTAGCGGTCTCAAACGCTTCTCAGGGGATCACACGCGTTTGAAGCGCGTCTGGGAAGCGGAAAAGGCGTTTAGCTATTCGAACTACGTCGTAATCATTCAAACGTGCACAAACGACATGTTAATATCAGTGTTGGAAGTACTTCAAGTACATTGTACTTAAAGTACTACTCCAAGTAGGTTTAGGAAACTTGTACTTTACTTGAAGTACATTCTCTGAGTATGTACTTGTACTTTACTTAAAGTATTTTTTTCTGGTACTTTCTGAGGAAAGTACAATTCCAGACTTCAAAGTACATTCTCTAAATATGGTTTTCTTAAATTTGTATCACGAAATGATGCTTTGTCAACTCCGAAGAAATACTGGGAGGGATATTCTACTCTCACCAGAAACGTGAGCAGACGACGCATCGCTCCGTTTGTTCTGGGGCGGCTTTACCGTAGCTTTTTGAACTCGCTACTTCTCGGTCGGTCAGCGCAAGCAAGGAGGTATAAAATATTAGGAGAGCAAAATTAATCACAATGTAGCACCTGAAACTGTGGTGCGGAAAAGTTAATCTTTCAAGTCGAAGAAAAAGACAACAGATGGAGAACGTCACAATGTTTTGAGATATTCTCTTTTGTCTTTTCCTTCGACTTGAAAGTTCCTTAATTTTTTCGCACCCCAATCTCAGGTGTCACATTATGATTAATTATAACCATTTGCTTGCGAGGACCCTCCTCTATGAGAAAATTGCTTGCGGAAGGTAAGGGGCGGACGTCATGCTCTCTCCTAGTGTAACCACCTTGGGTGCAACGATCCAGCGCAAGCGGCGCCAAATTCAGAAGAGGAACTTCTCAATTCGGCGAAGTTCCTAAGAAAAACTACTCTGTGGGCACTTGACTTTATCAAATATTCGCCGCTGTTTTTGAAAATAGGTCATGCACCCCTGAGCGATGCATACCAGTTAAAAAATCAATGTATAGGGGAATGAAAGGGCATCATGAAAGATTGTGTTAAAATATTTGTACTTTACTTTGAAAGTACATTGTATTTATAGTACTTTACTTCAAGTACATTGCATCCAGTGTACTTACTACTTTACTTGAAGTACACCACGTCTCATTTACTTTGTACTTTACTTGAAGTACCTTTTAGATGTACTTTACCCAACACTGGTTAATATTACCCAGAGCAAGTGCACGAGCTGCTGGAGCATAAAAACAAAACAAAAAGTAAAGATAAAAATGGCCGTGCAAACACTTACCGAATTTTGCAGAAAAGACGAGTGTCGCCATTCCCGACGAAAATAAAAAGAAACGGGGAAGAGAAGCGAATAACGGCGAATAAAACAAACAAGTTTGGAGACGATACAAGATACCCAGCAAAAAACTACTTCAACTATGACGATCGTTGCGGCGCTTATAGAAAAAGAAAGAAAAATGGAAAGCAGCAAATGAATAGCTGGTAATCGCCGCCGGTGTTGAGTTCACAATAAACAAAGCGGAAGAAATAAACAAAACTTAAAAAAGAAAGAAAGCGTTCCTTTGTTTCAGCTGCTTGTTGTACGTTTGTTTATTTACACTTTTAACAGTTCAATTTGGATGCTACATAACTTAGTTACTCCCGTTCGTTCGGCCTTCGGGAAGCGGCAGAAAGATTTTCCCACATCGCAAAAACTTGTTTTTGCAATAGTAGGCAGCACACGGCATGCCTCGCCATGCTGCTACTGGTCAACATACCCGTAGCAGACGTGCCGGCCGGCGTACACAAATAAAATTCGAATAAAAATGCATAACGAGCTTACACTTCTTAATATATTTAATAAATATCAAAAAGCACGTATGACGATTTCGGATCAGAAACTCGATCGAAGGCGAAAATAGGAGGTTGTCGCAGACGACAGTGGAAGAAAAACAACAACAACAACAACAAAGTTGCAGACGGCTCCTCTAAATGTCCGAGCCTAGCCAACGCCACCTAGATATAAAGCCGCAGCGCTTCCCCCTCTCCCTTCGAGTAGCGTCGGCATGAGTGGGCTGAACTGGTAGTGCGCTTCTCCGCAAGGCACCTTTAGACAGTTGGCTTCTTTGCAATGCACGTTCTCTTTTACTCTTCTATACTTGTCTGGCAATTTGGGTCCCGTTGCTCTTGCATCAGGTGTCCCCTAAGGGTAGTGTACTCGGGTTTCTATTGTTTCTAATATGTATCAATGATATACAGTCATCAATTAAATCGACAATTAGACTTTTCGCTGATGCTTGAGTTACTAGCGGAAAATTAATACACCTATAGTGATGACAATATTGTCCAAGACAATTTAGATACAATATCATCATGGTGTTCCCTATGGCACATGAACGATTGACACATGCAAGTGCAAACAGATGTCCGTAATGAAGTCCTCCACTAAAACACAAACCCAGTACTCATTACTTTCACAACCACTAGAACGCTCAATGTCGTATTCAAGTGTTTCCCTAGTGAAAAAAGTCATTTGTATAAGAAATTTCTCGTGTCCAATAAACACATATGAATCATACAAGATATATAAGAACATATGAGAACCATATGAGAACTACATAAGAACTATATAAGAACTATATAAGATGTATAAGAACCATATAAGAAAATTATAAGAAACTTCTCAGAAGTTTCTTATATGGTGCTTGCGTGTTCTTATATATCTCATATAGTTCTTATATAGTTCTCATATGGTTCTTATATAGTTCTTATATGTTCTTATATATCTTGTATGATTCATATGTGTTTATTGGACACGAGAAATTTCTCATACATATAGGAATTTTCAATAGGGTTGGGCATGTATATTAGAGACTCATTATCATGGATTGAGCAAATAACAAATAGCGCACTAAAAACACTTGGTTTGTGAAAAAGCCATTTGTAAGATAAATTTATTGTGTCCAATAAACAGATGAATCATAAAGATACCTAAGAACCATATAAGAAACTTCTTACAAGTTTCTTACATGGTTCTTATATGTTCTTATATATCTTGTATGATTCAAATGTGTTTATTGGACACAAAAATTTCTCATACAAATGAGATTTTTCAGTAGGGATCTAGCTCCCATTGAAACAAAACTACTCGCATTCAAAACATTTATCCTCCCAAAATTAGAATGTGTAAGCCTAATTTGGAATCCACACCTAAGTTACCTAATGTCGAAACTCGAATTTTCATAACAAAGCAACCAGATTTATTTGCAGTGATTATTCATCAAAAACTAGTGTCTCCGCTTTAAAAGCTAGCATAAATCTTCCTAATGTAGAAAGAAGACGAAAAATAGCCTGATTGTTTTCTTTTCAAGATGTATTACTCAGATTCCGATTTTCAATCAACTTATGTCTGGGCTGCCAATTTTAAATCATCCATATTAGATAATTCCTGCAAGATTGAACCATTTAAGTGCCATACTTACACTTTCCTATTTTCTTTCTTAGTACTTTGCCCCACTGACTGGAGCAAACTACCTGACCGTATTGTAACTGGGAGATATCCCTTTTCATTTAAAAAGGAGTACATCAATTTGTGTACTGAACCTTGATTTGTAAAACTGCATCATAACAATGACATGCTAATAAGAGTTTTCTTTTTTTTGTGTGTGTGTGTGTGATTTTTTTGTTGGGGTCTATTTTTTATGTTCAATTAAGTATTTCTCTGTTATTTTTTAATCCCCTCATGTAATGAGTCTTCGGATGCCTTTGAGGTGAATAAAATTAAATGAATGTTTCTGAATCATTTATCCGATTGTTACTGTAGTTCATTTTATCTGGTCCCACTACTTCGATTATTGCCATTTCATATGGATTCTTTTTTAATACAACTCCCATGTCGTTCAAAAATAATTACACCACCCAGTTTATCGCTTAAAAAAAGAACACATCTGTCTCAAGATATCGCTTTCTTGTATTTCACTGCAATAATTCTAGGTTATAATAATATTCCTGCGTTCTAAAATTGGTTCTCGCAATTACTTGACGTTCACAGCTCTCATGTCTGCTCATAAAAAATAAATAGTGCGAAAACCCGCGTTTCTACGACGTAAAAGCTACGCGCGAAGCCTTCAGCTCAGCTCATAGCGCGCCGCACGTCAGCCTGCTGCCGTGACGTCACCGGAGGCGTGCTCTGGCCTTCTCCTCTAGGTGGTGTTGGCCTAGCGAAGCAGACCTACCGACGAACCGGCGGTCGAAGCGAAGGAAAGACAGTAAACACTAAGCCAAACAAAACACGGATACGCGATAACTTACGCGTCGGGTAAACAACAACAAAAAAAAAACAGCAACATAAAAGCAGGAGGAAGAACGAACGCGGCAGAGTCAGCAGAGTGGAGTCGCCTCAAAGATATAAATGAAAGAAGACTCAAAAAATGGAAAGAGTGGACACGGTTCAACGGATGTCGGTATTTATCCCAGAAGTAAAGAAGCAGCGAAGCAGAAGATGTTAGTCGTCGCCACGCTATCAATCGGAATTTGTGCACGGTCAATAGAGAGTTTTAGTAGATCGTTTTGAGCTCTCCCGCTACGCTATACGCTAGAGCGACGACGCTACTGCGCATGCTCGCTGCTAGCGGAAACATTGCGGAGCTGCGGAGGCTAGCGGAGGCGCGCTATCAAGACCGAAATAGCGAGGCGCGTAGCGCGGCGGCGCGAGCGCGCTAGTGTGGGTCTCGCGAGAACGAGACTTGGCGAGATAAGGGAGAGCCAGCGAGGGACTCAATTCAAGATGGCCGCCACGCCGCGCCTGTCAGGTCTGTGCGCTTCGCGATCGTGGTTCTGAGGGGTGAATTATATTTTGCCGCTGCGAAAGCCGTTCCACGACTGCAACAGGTAGCGATTGATGGCGAACATGCTAAATACTGCCACGGAAAAGAAAAAAGAAGAAGAAAAAGCTTCGCAGTCCGTGGTGCTGTGAGCGAAGGGTGCGGCCTCCTGCTCGGCCGCTTTGTCGTGAGGACAAAACCGACCAAGGAAGCGAGCGAGGAGGCGGATATGAGGGATTTCCGTGGCGTTTCATTTTCGGTGAACAACGACACAACAGAAGCGCTACGGTTGTTGTTATCTATTTTTGAAGATTTTTCTCGGTAGCTTTGACGCTTGGCTCATATCGGATTGGCTTGGACAACTTGGCCGTCAGTCGTATTGAATTACAAACATAATAGACATTTCCTTACAAAAGAAGCAATGATTAGCACGTTATTCAATGAAGAACAAAATATTATATTAAGATAACGATGTTAATCAAACAATTGCGAAGAATTGCTTTAGAAATCTGTTTTACGCAAGCCTTAGTTGTCCAAAACAGCCGCTAGTGGCGTGGCGTTAGCTCCCGTAATGCTGTAATTCATAGCGGGTGGCGAACGTTCTGCTAAAACTTAAAATGGTGTTTCCGCTACGCTACATATAGCGGAGGCCGTAGCAGCTAGCGGATAGCGCAGCGGGAGTGACTGAGCGATCTACTAAAACACTCTATTAGTAGGGAGTTTTAGAATAACGTACGCAATTTTAGCGCATGCTAGCGCTAAATTTTGCGCTTGTCTTAGCGCACGCGACGCGAGAGAGTTTTAGAATAGCGTTTCTCCGTCGGAACGCAAAAGCCGAAGCATCTCGCGCTTGCGACGCCACCAAGACACAGTCACAATTTTTATTTCACACACGAAATGCTGTAACTTTAGAAAAAAAACAAGTTCTTTTTTAGTCCGAGTATTTTTTTAAATTTGTTTAAAAATGAGAATCCGACGCGATCGGTTGACCGGTCGTGTCCGCTTGCGTCGCCTCGGCAAGAGAGGTCTCGTGTACTGACCTTTCCACATCGTACCTTCGCCGAGAAATGTTCGCGCGTCACAAGCATCAAGTTGCCGGTGATCGTTGCCAAACCGAGTACAATGTCGTCCCGTATCGAAAATCGCAGTCGCGAGGATGCCGCCGACGTCGCACTCACGACGCCGCCAAAGCGGCCGCAGCCATGGTCCTGGGAGCCGCCATGTTTTTAACTGTGCTCGTCTTGGCTTTAGCCAACTTCTCATCACGAATCCTCCTTGGAGAAGCGCAAAGAATTTTTACGGACGCACGCTATTTCCGAGAAATAGCGCACGCTAGAATTGCGCAAGCAAAGCGCAAAACCTAATTCGCGTTCGGAGCATGCGCACTCGCGACGACGCTATTCTTTGCGTACGCAAAGCTTTAGCGTGCGCTATTCTAAAACGCCCTAATGTGACTGAAATTACCTTTTTTTGAGGGGCTACGGCGCTCTCCCTTCTTTCTTTGCAAGCGCGCGAAGTCTGCGTTTTTCGTAACTCCGCTTTTATTAATTTATGATAGCGTCAGATTTGCATATGCACAACGACCTCTTTCAGAGCATTCTGACATCGCCGTAACGTACGCGGTTCGAAATTGACTTTTGCTTCTTCATCCGGAGACGATCTTAACGGGATTAGCCAACTCGCCTATTCGACGAAACGGTTATAAGCAAGACATTCATGAGAAATGGGAATCGCAAGAACAAAACGATTTGACTGATAAGAACAATAAAGTTGAAACGAAGCTATGTTCTGAAATGTTTGTACATTGCCCTTTTTCACGAAACGGCGTGAAGGCATACATTCGTGTTTTGCCTGGCTTACATTAGTTGTGACAGAATGTTTTCTTCCGGAGAAATCCCAAATCGCACCCTACAAGCTGTAACATCTTTCCCACGTGAAGAAAATGTCCTTCACTCGTGAGCTGGCACCCATTTTTTAGCTTTCAAAGCAGCAAATGTCCGTGACAATTTTTTTCTTTTTTTGTCACCTCGCACAGAGATAGGAAAGACCAATGCATTTTGGAGAATTCGTCTGCTAGCGGAGACTCCGAGCTCGCCAGGGGCGCTGCAATCACTTTTCGCCCGCTTTCCGCGGGAGTTGCCAGTATTGGCTTCTACGGTATTTGATATAACCTTGTCCAGCGCCATCTTTTCCAAGATGGCGCTGGACAAGGACGTGTGTGCCGATTGCTCCAAGAAAATATTCGGTAGGCAGCATTTCCTTGATTGTTGTGGTGATTGTGGCCAGCGGTTTCATTGCAAATGCATAAATGTAACCGCAGACGAATACGACCTGCTCATGGCTAGTGGGCGAAGTAAATACAAATGCAAGTCTTGCACCCGACGGCGAAATTCGATAACCGAAACGCCCCCTCTTCGGAAGAAGCCGACGGAACCAATGAAACATCAAGGGTTTTCGACGCTGAGAATGAAAACAAGCTTATCAGCATTATGGAACTGCTACTCGCAAAAGTGGACACGCTAACAGCGACGGTGTCATCTCACGGGCAAGTGATTGCTGTGCTACGTGAACAAAGCGAGGAACTTCGAGCCGATGCGAGAAAAGCGCTAGACGCCGTAAACCATCTGAGAGCTGTGATTGAAAAAACCTCCCACGAACCTCAAGGAAAACAGCAGTCTACTTTCGCAAGCGTTGTGCAGAAACCTTCAAGAGTGGGTAGGTCAACCAGTGCCGTCCAACAGATTGAATCATCACGAACCGGTGCGAGGACAGCTGTGAACCTCAAAGCCACGACATCCCACGCCAAGAAAAATCAGCGGAGCGATACCAACAAAGCGACGAGCAGATGAACCCGACGACGGTTTCACAGTCGTTACACGGAAGAAAAGTACAATGAGAGCTGGCAAATGCAAGTCTTCGGTCATTACGAGCGCTCTTCGCCCCCGAAAGTCTTTGTTCATGACTCGCTTTCACCCGGACACAACATCGGAAAGTGTTTGTGAACTCCTGGTTTCAGCTCTGAAGGCAACCTGTTTTGAGTGCACGAGGCTACGAAGTAAGTTCGACACGTATACATCTTTCCACATTGCGGTAGACGATGATAAGTTGGACGTCGTCAGCGACCCCGAGTTGTGGCCTGAGGGCTGTCTTTTTCGACCTTTCTACGGTCCACTAAGGGACAGTATGCGTTTTGGTCAAATGAATAATCAACCCGACAATGGCGATGAATAGTGCACGCAACTTATCACTGTACTACCAAAATGTCCGTAGCATACTTGGAAAGGCTGAGATATTCATGGAGAATTGCCTTGCTTCAGAGTAGGACGTATACTGTATTACTGAGACGTGGCTGCGGGAGGATATTTCCAGCGCCGAATATTTTCCATCCCAGTACGTAGTTTACCGTGGTGACAGAGATTACAAAAGTCGCAACCAAATTCTCGGGGGAGGCGTGCTGATAGCGATCCAAAGCGATTTGAAATCTTTTCGCAGACCAGATTTAGAAAATTACCAAGCGTCCGTGTGGATCAAAATTAATATTAACGGATACCCCAATATTCTCTTGGGAAATTATTATTTTCCTCCGCAATGTGACTATACCACTTTTAGTTCAAGTATCAACCATGCTTTAAACATGATAGACTTCACAAAGTACCGTGTTTATATTACTGGCGATTTTAACCTGCCTGATATGAACTGGACACACAGGTATCGTAAACTCAAGTAACTCGGAGGTGCGCCGGAAAGCAAACAATCTGTCCCAACTAGTAAACTATTTCGAACTATTACAGAAAAATAGTTTTGTGAACTGCAAAGGAAATTTGTTAGACCTGTTTATTACAAATGACAATGAGTGCAAACTCCAAGAAGCTAGCGTCCCACTGGTTCCGATAGACACCTGGCATGTTCCTTTTGAAGTAAATTGGACGATGTCTTACAACCGTGGTCCAGCGTGTCCGCGACCGTCTTCTTTTCCTACTCAAAAGGAAATTACCTCGGATTTTACGAATATCTTGCAAATGTAGACTGGTCAGTTATAGCGGCATGTAAAGATGTAGACTCGCAAGTATCATTACTTACAGACATAGTGACAACAGCAATGAAAATGTTTATTCCGGTTTTCAAATATGGCGTCACTAATCACTATCCGCACTGGTTTTCACACGAACTGAAACGCGCCATGAGGAAAAAACTACGCTATCATAGGCGATACAAAAATACAAATAATCCGTTGTGGTACGAGAAGTTTAAATCGGAGCGCAAGGTGACGAAACGCCTATATCGTCGCGACCACGAAAACCACACTCAAAACGTTGAATCGGGCCTAAAGAAAAACCCGCAAAGCTTCTGGAAATACACAAGAAATTTCTCGAACAAAAATAAAATGACACAAGCTATAACACTTTCTTGTGGGTCGGAACATGTCAACAATCCGAGCGATATCTGTGAAGTTTTTGCAGATTTCTTTCCTCCGTTTTTAATTCCGCAGCAAGGACGTCTCAGACGAGCACAATGCGTGATCATGAAAACGAGTACTTATCAATTTCCTCGCTTAGCAATGACGACGTTTTGGCAGCGATTCGGGCGTTATCGCCAAAAAAATCGGCTGGAGCCGACGGAATTCCTTCTTTTATACTGAAAGGGTGCGGCGACATTTTGGCTCCGGTTTTAACCTTGATTTTTAATCGGTCTCTGAAAGACAGGGTATTTCCAACTTCTTGGAAGCTTTCACTCGTTGTGCCAATTTTAAAAAGTGGGTCACCTCTGTCTGTCGGTAACTATCGTCCGATCTCATTGCTATGTTCTTTTGCTAAGGTATTCGAAAAAGCCATTGCACTGTCGTCTTATGCAGTTTTTTTCTCGGCGCATAAGCATACAACAACATGGCTTTATGCCCAATCGCTCTGTAGAAACGAATTTGGCCGCATTCACCGATTTTGTGGGTTCCAAGCTAGGGTCGAAACAACAAGTTGATGCCATCTACTTTGATTTTAAAAAAGCGTTTGACCTAGTAAACCATTCCTTGCTGGTAGAGAAACTTGCAGTCTATGGTCTCTCTATTCCACTTTGCGACTGGTTTAAAAGTTATCTATCTGATCGATGGAACTTGGTTACTTACGGTGGTGTAAAGTCAACTGCGTACTGTTCAACAACGGGCGTCCCGCAGGGTTCAAATTTATCACCTTTGCTTTTCAACATATTCGTGAACGACATCAGCGCGTGCATTAGTCATTCAGACATTTTACAATTCGCCGACGATGTTAAGCTTTTCCGAGCTATTACTGATATTTCTGATTGCGACAAGCTGCAACAAGATATTGCGGCACTGGCAGGCTGGTGCAAACAAAACAGTCTAGTACTCAACCCGATTAAAACAAAACTGATATCTTTTTCAAGAAAGCATTCCCGTATCACTTTTGATTATACCTTGGAAAAATGCTTGGTTGAGCGCGTTTTAGTGGTGCGAGATTTGGGCGTCATTCTTAGATAGTGAACTGAAGTTCTCTGAACATGTGGCATTTTTAACCAATGCATGTTACCGCACCTTGGGAGCAATCACGAGAATGACTCGCAACTTTAAGACTTATTCTTGCTTTTTATACCTTTACCAGTCTCTCGTCTTATCTAAGTTAGACTTCGCTAGCAGTTATATGGAATTGTTTAAACAAGACAAACGCAACGGAACTGGAAAATGTACAGAAAAAGTTTGTTCGAGTTCTTTATGATCGTTATTTTAACAGGCGGATTTACTTCAGCCATGAGCGCTTATTAAATATTTTACATCTTCACTACCTGTCCACAAGGAGGCAGACACGGGATTTTGTGTTTTTACACAAATGTCTTCACGGTTTTATTGATTGTCCCGAACTAACCTCTTCTGTTTTTATTGCCGTGCCAAGCAGGGCACTTCGCTCTCATCGTGTATTCGGCTGCTCTGAGCCAAAGAGCATGCGGCCCCTGGAACGTATTCAGTAGCGCTTTTAACATGTGGAATGCAGTAAACACGCCGAAGGCAGATAATTTTGAGCGTGAAAATTTTAGCATGCGAGCACTGACCAGGCTTTTTTGATGGAATGTTTCCTTTGTTGGTACTTTTGTAACAATATAGCTAGAGAGACAACCTTCTACACATCAGTGTTTAGCAATGTCGGAGATCACTTTTTTTGTTATTACATATTCAAACTTTAACTAGGCATGTTTTTGCATCAGTGCTGTTATCAAACATGTAAACTTTTTTTTTTCTAGGCATGTTTTTGTATTATGTATTTTTATGTTTTGTGTTCTTGCATGTACGCACTTTGGTGCACCCTCTTTTAGGCTCTCGGGCTGTTGAAGGGCGCCGCAAAAGTAATAAATAAATAAAATATAAAAAACTTATTAGAAACTTCTCACAAGTTTTTATATGGTTCTTATATGTTCTATATGTTATATGGTATAGTTCTTATGCGGTTATTTATGTTTTTATAGTTATTGTATGATTCATATGTGTTTATTGGACACAAAAATTTCTCATATAAATGAAATTTTTCTATAGGGTAACGCAGTTATCGTCTAAATCCATTATTGTGTACGCCATGAGCACCTCGCGTGTTTGTTTTTCTTCGTACCATCCAATAATTGAGGTTTTGTCAAACGATGGAAAACACGTAGACCTCTTACAATGCAAAGAAAAGTGGCCCCCTACAGTTGATGTTAAGGAGAGATTGTGCTCACGTAGCCTCTCATTGAGACACCGGGCAGTTTGTCCCACATAGCGCCGTCCACAGGAAAGAGGGATATTGAACACAACACCTGACGTACAAGGAAAAAAATTGGCGCGCATGTTTTTGTTGCACGTAGGGCGTGGATCTTTCGCATGTTATTTGGGTGCTGAAAGTACAAGGGACACACGATACCTATTTGCAACTTGCTTTAGCTTGTGTGAAACCTTGCATCGACATGGTATTACCACCGCCCGTTGTCTGTCAACATTTCACTTAATTCGGGCACACCCTTTTACTTTTTTTACCAGTGTTCCAATTATTTCTGTTGTGACTTGAATCGAAAACCCTGAAGTTTTAAGTCATTAGATTTGGGCGACGAAGCTGCCAGGAATGGCATGGTGACATTATTTTTTCAAGGGCCGAAGAGGGGCAGGAGATTGCTACGCCCCCTTCACAACCTTGGACATGTGAAGTGTTGTACCTAAGTTGTTTTCTGAATTAGTAAACTCGAATTTTTATTGCCTATTTAAAATAGTCTTTTTTAGGATTTTGATGAGTTGTAACAAAGTTAGGCATCATCACGCAGCAACGAAATTTAAGGACATGCTCCTGCTAAAGATATACTGCTGAGCATATAATAAATATTACAATTGTAACGCCTGTTGTTTTTTCGCGAACACACTTGATTATGATACAATTTTAATGAATTCGCTTCGCACGTTCTTGGTTTTTTC
This sequence comes from Ixodes ricinus, assembly GCA_037355805.1. NCBI lineage: Eukaryota > Metazoa > Arthropoda > Arachnida > Ixodida > Ixodidae > Ixodes > Ixodes ricinus. The sequence continues at coordinate 58,893 of JAZHYW010011757.1, forward strand.
AGATGCATTCCAACATCGCATCTCATTTTTGTAATTGTAGGCAACAGGAACCAAGCTGGTCCTCTCTAGGGCTGGTTTGGTTGTATAATAATTCAAATTTGTTTAAAATAATTTATAAATTACGATACTTTTTGAAGCTCGGCCCTTTACGTAAGACAAATATTTCAAATAACGAGGACACCTATCTAAAACCAAATGTTTATTTAAAGCTTTTCTTGTTCCTACTAAAAGCACTGTCTATGATTGCACTTTTCTTAGAGCGTGCTAATCTTCCTAAATATTAAAATAATTTACGTTTTATCAGCTGACGCGCATTAGTGCCACATTTTGAAAGGGGACTAAAATTCGAGGTTCAGAAGTTCAGGGAAAGTGGTGCTTATTCTGTCCCTGACAGAGACAGTTCCTGTCTCAAATATTTACTCACGCTTCGTCGCCGTTCTCGCAGTGAATCACCATTTATTTTCTTCTTCTTCTTCACAGTTAGTCTTGCGAAAAAAAAAGCGAGAAGCGAACACGAGAGTCACGAGGAAGTTGTCGAAAACACCTAGTGCGACTATTGCCTAGTGCCTATAAAGAAGCAATTCAATGCTGCCCGCTAGGGTGCCTACATGTCTGTCTGTATCAGGGTGAATACATCCATTGATGCATTGAATGTTCAGTGCGTGACGCTCTCGCGCACTCGGTGCGTGACTTGGGCGCTAAAATGGCGTCTCTGCATTAGCCAAAGCTACACGCTCGAGCTGATTGACACCGGATTGCGCGCACTTCAAAATGCATAAAAAAACGATTGGGCGTAAAAATGGCCAAGATGTCACCACTCAAGCAAAAGCGCGCGTGTGTATGAAGGCACTCTACTGCCCGCCATGCTCCGACACCACGAAACGTGCAAATATGGAACTACATGAAATAGCGGCGGCGAAGTGAAATTGCTTTCTCTTCGCTCCCTGTTGAATAAACAGCATTCAAAAAGCGCCGATTATTTATTTATTTATTAAATACCGGCCCCCCATTCAGGTTTTGGCAGGTGGGACACTGTGGTACAACAAAATACACCAAGCCGGTTCGCACAAGTGATTGTGATACACGTATAGAAACATTTCAAAACAACGTTCAGTAATTGGCAAACATATACATTCATCACACTAGCAAAGAAAGGGCATATTAAATATGGTATAAAAGCAATATTCAGCAATGCACGTAGTGAAATGATCGCTGATCAGTGGCCAAAAGGAGAAAAGAAAGTAAGAATTCGGTCGTTATCAACAGACGACACTTCAAAACCATTGCTTTATTAGAATGGATGCTTGGGCGAGTTGGATATTCATATTGTAGGAGAAGCGCAGGAGTAAACTCACTCACACAGAAATTGCAGGCACACCAGAAAAACGGTCACTCAAGTCGCGCTGACTTACAACTTTTTTTTTATTGAGATGGAAAAAAAGGAAGTCAGAGAAATTAGCCTGGAGATACTCTCCTGACTGGCTACTCTGTTGGGGATGGGGTAGGGGTATGACAGATATAGAAGAAGAAAAAAAAGTAAAAACAATGAAAAAAAATCACACTTGCAGATTAAACATACACATAAAATAGACGCAAGATAGAGTTCACTGCAACATGTTAGAGTCTCTTGTCGAGGTCTGTTACTGTAAGGAAACGTATGAGGGCGCTCGTAGTTGTCAAGGCACAGGCTTCATTATCCCAGGGGCCCAGGAGACGCTGAATCGTTAGGGCTGTTCCTGGTGGCTGCTTAATGTCCTTTAATAATTTCTGCCGGTGCTCTTCATACTTGGGACACACAATTAGAATGTGTGTAATATCTTCAATTGTTTCACATTCGGAGCAGTTGGGTGTTTCTAGCTTTCCGATAAGATAAAGGTAATAATTTGTATAAGATACTTTTAGCCGTATTCGATGGAGTACGGCTTCACGTCGTCTCTTCAGACCGCGAGGGGCTCGAAACATCAAGTTTGGATCGATATGTTTTAAAGATGAGCTGTCGTTGATGACCTTCTTCCAAAGGTGCTCTGCTTCAGATTTCCCTAAAATTGATGATCTCGTACGAATATCAGATTTTGAGAATGGAGCCAGCACTTGTTGAGAAGATATGTGAGCATGTGTAGCCATCGAATCAGCCATTTCATTGCCTGTTATACCACAGTGACTAGGTACCCATTGAAATGATATGGAATGTCCAAGTGAGACGGTGTCAAAGTGAGCTTTGTGTATTTCTAAAATTAGTGACCTGTTTGGGCTATTTTTGCCTAGACGTTGTAGTGACTGGAGGGCTGATTTAGAGTCGCTTACTATAGTCCAAGCACGAGGGGATGCTTCTAAGATGTATCGAAGTGCCTCACGGATGGCCACCAGTTCGGCAGCAGTAGAGCAAATTTTATGAGAGAGCTTGTAACCGGCTTTCAGACGAAGCGATGGTGCAACCAATCCGATAGATGATCCATTCTGTGTGGTCGATGCATCAGTATATATATGGCAAGAAGAAGAGTGTTGTGTATATAAATGAGATAAGGAAAGTTGCTGAAGGACGATTGAAGGTAGCGCAGATTTTTTGGTTATACCCTGGATGGTGTTGTAGACTTCAAGGGGGGCAGTAACCAAGGTGGTGTAGTAAGTAACATTGGATTTTGAAATTTCGCTGGAAGGATCTCATTATGTTCAATAATAACCTGAGATATGCGGCTATAGAAGCGTCTCTCCGGAATGTTCGCTAGATGATGAGAGTGATGTCGTGTTAGATGGCGCATATGTATCCGTAGAGTTTCTTGGGTGCGAATAGCTTCGATAGGAAGGCAATGGGATTCTGCTATCGTGTCTATGGTTGACGTTGATCGCGGAACCCCAAGACACACTCTGAGAGCCTGGGCCTGTAGTGATTTGAGCATTTTCATGTTTGTTGGACTTAAGCCATGCATCACGGGTAAACTGTAGCGTAGGACGCCAACGAATAGGCTGGTATATAAACGGAGAAGAGCAGATGTAGACGTTCCCCAAGTAGTACCGCTTATGAAGCGTCCTAAATTAATAAACGCGGACAATTTAGTCTTGAGGTGTTTCATTTGCGAGTTCCAAGTTAATCCTTTGTCAATAGAGACTCCAAGAAAGACGTGATTTGGAGCATATGGGATTTTGTCTCCATTGATAGATAGAGGGAAGCGGTCCATCTTCATTCTTGTAAAAGCCACTGCGGCTGACTTTGCTGGCGCAATCTCAAGCCCGCGAATAATAAGGTACTGAGATATTCTGGAAAGTGCGTCTTGTAAGCGCGCATGTATGAGCTTTAGTGAGCTTGCAGATGTCCAGAGGCACACATCGTCTGCATAGAGTGTAAGGCGTACAGCGCTTGGTAGAATTTCTGGCAGACCAATGAGGGCAATGTTAAAAAGGACTGGACTTAGAACGCCCCCTTGAGGCACGCCTCTTGTAACAGTGTGACGAGAAGTTTCACCTTCCTTTGTGTTCATATATATTGTTCGATTGTGAAGGTAATCATTAATCCATGCATAAAGCCGACCGCTAACACCGACAGCTTTGAGCCCTTGTAAAACCGCTGAATGTTTGATGTTATCAAAAGCTCCTTTAACATCAAGGAAGACCGCTGTTGTAAACTTTCCGCGAAATTTCTGGTCGTCAACGTGAGTTATAAGGTCCATGACATTGTCAATTGAGCTGCGGCCTTGTCTGAATCCCGTCATGGTTTCTGGATACATTGATTGAGATTCTAAAAACCATTCAAGGCGTGAGAGAATTAACCGCTCCATACATTTGCCAACACAACTTGTTAAAGCAATAGGTCGGTAAGATCTCATGTCCAGTGGGGACTTGCCGGGTTTAAGAATGGGTATAACGCAGGCCGTTTTCCAGTCATGAGGAACACAGCCGCTTGTCCACGAAGTATTGAATACGTCTAGTAAAAGTTGACGAGCCTCTGGCCCTAGATGTGCCAGTGTGCCATAGGTTACCTTATCTGGACCTGGCGATGAGGAATGACCGAGAGAAGCCAGAACTTGATCTAATTCTGGAGCACTGAATACAATATCCATAATGGTTGAAAAGGGTGTGTCAGTTGAAGTTTCAGTGCTTAAAAGTGGACCACTATCGTTTGTTGCTGACAGAACAAGTGATGCACAAAATTCTTCAGCAATACTTAGTGGCGACTGTCTTAAGAAAAGTGATAACGCATGAAAAGGCATTTTTTGTTGTGGTGGAGATCTTAGTCCGCGGGCTATATGCCATATTTTTGTGAGCGGATCACGTGGGTCGAACGAAGCGCACTTTCTTCTCCATTTTTTTCTAGCGAGTTTATCTAAGTGACGGCGAATATGTTTTTGAGTTCGCCTGTCTTCACGAATGTCAGCTGGCAATTTGGTTCTCCTGGCTCGACGTTCTGCTCGTCGACGAATGGCTCGAAGTTTTTCGTACTCTGCGTCTACAACAGTTCGTGAGGACGTGAGTCGGACACTCCTGGTAGCATCTGCAGCTGATTGATGTACGACAGAAACAAACTCTTGGTAAGTATTTGCAGTCTGTATGCGCAGTTCTACCTTTTCCCGAAAACATGTCCAGTCGATATACGAGGTCATATCATGTCTGGCACTGCTGGCTTTGAAGCCGCGAACTGTGATGTATGTTGGGAAGTGGTCACTGTCATGGCTTTCTATGTCCACAAACCAGGAGTTCTGACATACGAGTTCACGTGAGATGAATGCAACGTCTAAGCAGCTGCTACAGCGACTGCCCCGAAAGAATGTGGGCGAACCGTCATTCAAAATACATAGGTCATAAGAATCCACCAGTTCGAGTAGTTCTCTTCCGCGACGTGTACTTCTTACACTACCCCAAGCGATATTATGGGCATTGAAGTCGCCAACAACAAGAACTGGTGTTTTGCATTCTCGGATGATATTATCCAGCCGTGTAGTATCAAAATCGCAAGCAGGTGGTATATAGGCTGCTATTACAGTGAACGTGAGCTTGCCTTTCTGTACAGTAACGGAGACGTACTCATTGTTCGGATGAGGTGAGATACTATGCGAAATATAGGTTAAGTCCTTACGTAATGCGAGAAGGACTCGGCTGACGTCAGAACTGCGAGCTGATTGGAATACTTCATAACCCGATAATCGAAAATCTGGCGCTACACGCGATTCGCTAATCGCTAAAATCGGAAACTGATGTTTGAAAGTGAATTGTCGAAAGTTTGAAAGTCTATTACGAAGCCCTCTCGCGTTCCATTGAAAAACAGTCGCATTTTTAACTCTATCCTCGTATGAAGGGGCATCAGTCATTACCCTGATGTGACCCTCCTGTCATCGTTAGAGCTATAGTTTCAAATATCAAGATCCCCTGCAAGATGTCTTTCAAGGCGCATGATGGCAGCTGGGCAGTGAGACCTCGTATGACAGAGAAAATAAGGCTTACGACGTCACTGATTGTCATCGAGCCAAAGATGGAAGGCCCCGTCTGCCGGGGAGGCGTGTCACCACTGGAGGCGTTGCCCTGCGTGCGCTTGTTACCTACTCGTGGAGTTAAACCTGACGTGTCGGAACCCGCTGAAGAGGGAATCAGTTCGTAAGTGGAATTGTAGTCGGCTGTCTTTGTACTTGCCGCGGCAGCATATGTCTTCTTTTTCTTTTTTCGCGGTGCTTCTCGAATCATCGCGGCTTGAGATGCCGATTCTTCTTTTTGTTGAAGGCCAGGAATGGTGCTTGTATCAGCAGGTAAAGGGTCTTGAGTAGTCTTGTTTTCAGTCGATGGTGGCGTGCGCTTTGGGCCGTGGACAAATCTCTTTGTTTTCGCAAGAGCCGTTAGGCGAACTTTGCAATTAACGTAGCTTGCAGGGTGGTTTCCTCCGCAGTTTGCGCACTTGGCTGGTGAATCTCCCTTGCAGTCTTTGGTGAGATGTGGTTGAGAACATTTCTTGCATTTAGTTTCCCCTTTACAATATTTGGCGACATGGCCAAGTGCTTGACACTTGAAGCATCTGGTCGGTGCTTCAATAAATTCAGTTACTTCGTGTTTGGTAAATCCAAGATTTACTCTTGATGGACGTTCAGAATTTGGGCGAAATGTGAGGACAACCCGGTCTGTTGGTTGCGCAGCCTCATCGGGCTTTCCTCGACGTCGGTATAGACGGCGGGCTGAAATTACTCCGTCTTGATGTAGGAACGATGCCAATTCAGCATCAGTGTGCCACAGGGGCACCCCTTTGATCATTCCGCCATTTTGAAGATAGGTCCTGGGTACGGTAGCTTGGATTGGAACCCCACCGAGAGAGCGAAGTTTGAGGAGTCGGTCAACTGTGGCGGCTTCAGCAACTTCTACCAGAAGGCCGCCTTTGTTGGTGAAGCGATGTCGTAAAATGGCCGCGGCTGCTGCCTGATTTACTTCGGTGCTTAGGCTTAGCGGGTTTTGTTTCTGCAACCGTTGTTCCTCATTCACGGGCGCAAGAAGCACAGGAATACCTGTCGTTCGTTGCCGACGGTGTTCGACGAGAACGAAGCCTTCCAGGTCGCCTTCTGTAAAATCTTGTTCCATTTCGTCGTTCTGGGGCGCTTGTAGTTTCGCCGGTGTCGACGATGTTCCGGGAGAATTGTTGTCCCCGTCGCTGTGTCGCTTCCCTAGATTGAGGCGTCCAGGCTGGGTTTCTTGATTGGCATGATATGAGTGGTCCTTGTCAGCAGGAGTTTGCTGGGAGCACGAAGGTCCTGTCTCTTGTGCCAGTACGGGTGTACTGGGTTTGGAGGTCATGCCGTGCTTTGGGTTACTTGAAGTAACCCGTACCGCGATGAGCTGCAGTCGGTTGTTCGTGGTCACGACTGATTGCTCAGATTTGTCTTACTTACAAATAGAGACAGGGCTGAAATAACAAAAAAGTCAGGAGCAGAGAAAAGGAACGGCTCACCCAGCTGGCTTTTTCTTC